>JAFBJZ010000969.1:95000-170000 GCA_016785225.1 Psettodes erumei
CGAGATTACAAAATCTTTACTAACTCCCTTCACCTCAGCCAGGAGATTAACAGCCCCCTCATTATTCCCGCGCATATAAATGGCAACTTGACAGCGACCCCCCCCCCCCCCCACTCCACCCCACCCCCACCCCCCCTCAAAAAAAAAAAAAAAACAACTATTCACAGATGTGGAGGAGCGAACCTTCTCCACGATGATGAGATCTCCGACCTGGATGCCGCTGCTCTTCACCTTCACCGTGCCTGAAATACACAAAAAGAAGCTGATGACACACACACACACACACACACACTCACACACACACACACACACACACACACACACACATCAACTGCACTGAGCTTTGGGAATCGTGCACATCGTGAAGGAATGTCGTGGGGGGGGTGGGAGATTCCGTTTGGAATGAACGGGCGAAATTGTTTGGAGGAGATCGGCGACCTCTGACCCCTGCTGCCGTGACCTTTGGGCTTTGCATATGTGAGGCATTAAAGCACATTAATATTGCAGTGCATGGGAGGGGGGGGTGGGGTGTTTCAGGCTTGTGATAAAAACCTCTGAAACAAAAAGAAACTTGCGGCGTGAGAGGACGTGACTTCTTCAGCGTACAGTTTCTATAAGCTATGATAAACCCTGTGTGTGTGTGTGTGTGTGTGTGTGTGTGTGTGTGTGGGGGGGCTGCGATCACGGAGGCGACCGGTCGCCGTGTTTATGGGCGAAACAAGCTGCCACATCAAAGGGCCGACGTGATGGAAACCACCGGAGCTCTGCTGCCTTTTACTGCTGGTAGCACTTTATATACCGAGGCCTCTGCTGTACACACACACACACTGCACCTCTGCTTTGAATTACCACACACACACACACGGTCCTCACCTCTGGTCGAGAGCTTGCTGTAAATCTGCGAGTTCACCTCTTTGTCGCGCAGGTAGCAGCGGATCTCCTCCACCGCCTCCCTCATGATGGTGACGATCAGCACCAGGCCCTGCACACAGACACGCCCACCTTTTTTTTTAAAACGCCGCGGCGGCGCCGGGGGAGGGGGGGGGGGGCGAGGCGGCGGTCGTTACCAGCGGGACCCAGTAGGTGTACAGGGCGCCCAGTCGCAGCTCCTTGACGAACTGGGAGCAGGCGAGCAGCAGGAAGTACAGGTTGAAGAAGTACTTGAACTGGTTGAACAGCACCTGAGCACAGAGGAGGCGCAGGTGAGGAGGCGCGTCGGCGTGCGGCGAGGGCGAACGTCTCCACGTGGAGAGAGAGAAAAAAAAAAAAAAAAACAACTTTGCAATGCAAAGAGGCCTTTGGGTCTTTTTGTTTTCCCAAACAAATGCGACGCACAAAAACCGGCATCTTAAGACAAGCCGGCGTCTGCCAAGCAAATGAGGATGGAAACGAGGAGGGGGGGGGGCGCGGCGCCGGGAACGGCGTCCGAGCCGCCGAGACGTTTCCCTTTCGTCTCCGAGCGGGAAATGACGACAGAGCGGCCGCCACGTCAGCAGGAAGCGCCCGGAAAACACACGGCATCCGTCACAGGAAACCGATAAGCTCAGACGCCTCCCGTCTCCGTGACGACGAAACGGCACTGCAGCGTTCTCAGATTAAACTAAACACACACACACCTGACCCAGTTCTGAGGCAACCACTCAATCGATCCGCTGACAGGAAGTTAATCTGCACGGATTTTGGTAATGAAGTTACAGTTTGGGTGAGAAAAACAAAAACGCCGAGCAGCTGCTTCTTCGATGAGTGGAGATTATTTAAGATTATTTAAGGAATAATCTGTGTGTGATCACGTGACAGACGCCACCAGGGCCAGGGCTGGGCCATGAAGGTGGGTGGGGGGTTAAATGGAGGGTGGAGGGTGAGAGGGGTGGGGGTGACCTTTGAGTGACACTAACCGCAGGCAGGAAGGTGAAGAAGTTGTACTTCTGGTTGTTAATGACGTTCCTGGGGTAGCGCTGCTCCCTCTTCTCCGGGTGGCCCAGCCACACGGTGCGCGGCCGGAAGTCGCCCATGCCGCAGCATCTGGACCACGGGCAGCACCTGAGGGGGGAACCGGCGGGTCAGAGGGCGGATCCTTCACACCAAAACCTCACGTCGCGTCTCTTCGTTAATGTGTCGCCCAGGCCCAGAGTTGAAGGTCCACGGGCCGCGAGAGAGAGAGTCTTACGCCTGACGGGGTAAACATTAACTACGTCTGGTGCCGATCCCTTCGCTCCACCGAAACGAAACGTCGCAGTGACGTTGGGATTAACGGCCGACTTCGCAGGTTTTCTGATATTCACCTGTCGACGTCTGCGCGGTCACATTCAGTTTCCCCCCTGCGTGGTTACCCTGATGTAGACCTGATGGAGTTCCCCAGGGGTCCGTACCCGGGCCCCTTTTGATTCAGGCACCGTGCACATGTTCCCACCTGACCCACATCTGATCTGCTGCTGTTCAGTGATGAGCAGCCCATACCTCCCCTACCATCTGAAGGGTGGGGGTGGGGGGGGGGGTGCAGGGTGTGTGTGTGTGTGTGTGTGTGTGTGGGGGGGTAATCACTGCTCTCAGACTGAAAACTGAACATGACGTGGCAGCATTAATATTATACAGAGCTGGTTTACCAATAGTTCCCTCGAGAGAGTTATTTCCCAGGAGAAACCTCCATCAGAACCGGAACCAGAACCAGAACCAGAACCAGAACCAGAACCGGGAGGGGGGGGGGGCAAACTCCCAGAGAACTTAAGGTTCCGCTCCAGCTCTCGCTTCTAAGTTAATTATTGAATTTGGTTGAATTAAACTGTGGGGCAGCTGATTCGCTCCGCCTCCGTCTCTTGTGTTTGTCAGCGGACACCACCCTGATCGGTCCGCTGGCTGCGGTTCAGCACCGTATCCGCCCTGTTCCTCCACCACCACCACCTCCTCCTCCTCCTCATCCTCATCATCATCATCATCATCATCAGCATGTACGAGGCCTGCCCTCTTTTGTGAAAAATAAACACAGCAAAGTAAAGCACCATTTCCCACCGGCACGAGTGACCCGAGGACCCGGTTCGCTCAGAGCCGGAGCCGGGGCCGGGGCCTGCGCGGCGGCGCGGCGGCGGCTGCGGCGGCCCCGGCTCCGGTCCGCCGAGCTAATGTTGACATTGGCGTGACGTGCACTTGCTCCCGCTGCACCCCGGAACCAGGATGCCGCCCGCAGCTTGTGCTCGCTCGATGTAAAACAACAAACACCAACGGCCATGTCGTTCCATTATCCAGAATAAACGTGCAGCCTTTTGTTTCTCCACATCTAACTGTCACCTCCATAAAAACAAGCCGCTCGGTACCGGACACAATGTCGACGCGCTCCCGTAAACACACCAGCGACGCGCGTCGCTCAAAAGCAAAGAAAATGGCCTCGTCTCCGCGTAAAATAAAAAAACGTCACCTCACCCATTTCTGTGTTTGCCGTCGTGTCTCTTCGGCCGTCTCACGGGCTGTAGCGGGATGTTGTCGGTCATTCCTGCAGCCCCCGCGGTCCGGTGGCGGCGGCGGGTGGAGGCTGTGGGTGGTCCGGACGGGGTGGTGCGGCGTCTGGGCGGAGGCTTCCCAGCTGTCACTCACAACGGGGCGACCCGACAGTTAGCGGCGTGCTAGCGCCGGGTTAGCATTGTGCTAGCGTCGTGTTAGCATCGCCTTAGCATCGCGCTAGCATCGGGTTAGCCCCGGGTTAGCACTAGGTTAGCATCAGGTTAGCACCGAACAAAAACCCAACCCGTGGCTCACGCTCGACCCGCTGCGTCATATATTTCGATTTTAACCACTTTGACTGTGTTTGTTACAGGATTGAACAATTTATTATTATCGTCATATTAACGAATTACTCTCCCCAATAACACTTTAACACATTTAACACAAGATTATGGTGGTAGGAATAATTATTTCTGATATTATATCAATACCGTCGAAAGCGACAGGGGAGCACGTGCTTTGAAATAAAATAAAATCAACCAATATTTAACCTACCTTAACAAAAACTACACATAAGTATAGTTGGGGTTATTTGTATTTTGTGCAACTTTGTATGTCCACTTTCAGAGGGAATATGGTGCTACATTTATTTAACAGTTATGATAATAATAATCCACTAAAGTCACATGTTAAACACTTCTGTGCAGTACATAGTTCTACTTCCTGATACATATGGTACTTGTAATACTTTCCCCCTATTTTATTGGCAAAAAATGACCAAAAAACAAAAAAAAAAATACCCCACACTATATCATCCGATTACATAACCGTCTTAAAACAGGCGTGGAAACCTCTCAGCAATGGAAATGAAAAGGATGAATTCACTCCCCTGTAGCAAAAAAAAAAAAAAAAAATCAATATTTGTTTGAGAAATGCCTATAACTGATATTAGCATGCCATAGTCTGCACCCTGCACTGAAGCAAAGCCAAAGCACAGGGTGGCCACCATAAAAAAAGTTTTCTATCCAGTGTCATGTTTCAGATTAATGCATAGAACCGTGTAGTTTTGCTTTATTTCATTTATATAAATGTTTCATTTGTATTTTAAAGTCTCTTTCATCCGAAGCCTGAACAAATACTAACTGGTTGGACTGGCTGCAGAGCCGGTGTACTTCAGTTTTTCCTTACTCACTGTACCTTATATTGACAATCATGCATCATACATGAGGATTGCTTTGTGTCAAAGCATGTTGTATGACTGCAAACACACTTTATTGGAGAGTATGCTTCAGTTGTGGATGCAAATGGCTACTGTTGAAATAAATACTTGAGTCTCCTGAAGGGGAAACCAATACAGACGAGGGAGTTTATGTGCATTCAAACCGACCTCTGCCTGAGTAATGATGTGAGATGTGAAATATTGAAAAAATCACCCTGATTTTATTTTTCAAAATCAGAAAACATTTAGGTGAATGGAACATTTGAAAAAAAAAAACAAAAACAGAAAAAAACCAAAACACATTTACATTGTAAACAGGCCAAATTGGCTCAACATTACTTGAATTGTAGAGACAACTTGAAAAGCAGTTTTGACATGGTTTGCTAAAGAAAGGCACAATTTGGCAAATGCATATCGATAAGGAATGTACAGCAGGGGCCTACAAAGTACTCTTGACCATTCTGAGTTGTGTAAAGTGTCCAGTGATACATTCATTACTGTTCAACTCAGCAGGTTGAGAATGAAAAAAAAAAACCTTATCACATGCTCACGAATGTATCGGGAAAAAAAAACATACAGAGCGTTGCTTTGAGAGTAGGGGAGCGTGGAGGACAACTAAAATCTAAACGAGGTAGAACTTACCCCCATAAACTCAAGCATTTGGTGTATTATAAATAAATTAATGATGCTACAAGTTGAGAAATCTGGCAGTTACTGGTTGTTATATATATTATATAAAAAAAAAAGAAAACTGACAGGAAGGGAAAGTTGACAAAATCCCCCCCCCATTTAAGCCATCACAGTGAAAGCAGTGAGACGGAAACGCAGCGTGAAAAAAAAAAAAAACAAAAAAAACAAACACCTGAAATAAAGTGCAGGCTTGAGAACGTTGAGCATGTAACAGCCGCCAGAGCTCAGCCAACGAAACATGAGTCTGATTTACAAGTGGAGCATGTGGGTCGGGGAAAACGGACTTTTCGTAAACTGAGTTATGGACTTCACGCCTCGCTGCGCTGTACAACACACTAACTTATCAGTCCAAACAGAGCCTTCATAACAACCTCAACACAACAGCGACATGTACAGTTTGGATTAGGCACTTGGCAAAAAGGTTAGAATCCCTTCACTACTGTATCTTAGCACCAACGCAACAAAAGACAAAACAGCTATTTTAATAATCTGCATTATCCAAAACTGAAGACTCAACTGTTGTGACTTGCTTTAAAAAAAAAAAAAAAAAAAAAAAAAAAAGACAAGACACAGGAATAATCTGATCCAAAAAAAGCCCCTTGAGTCGCACTTAATGACATTCACCACTACAAACTTGCACAATGTCATAAAAACCTATGGCACACAACGGGAGGGAAAAGTAGTCATTACAGACACGTACGGTTTAACTACGCCATCACTTCTGAACACGGACGCGGCGCGTCACGCCCCTGAAAAGTCAAGATCCTTCAGCTTCAAGGAGAACGTCTGAATCAAAGCAGTTTCAAGTAAGTTATACATTCAAACTTCTGGATAGACAGCAAAAAATAACAAAACAAAAAGGAAGTCACAGGAAAAAAATACCCGCATATATATTTATATAAAATAAAATACAACTACAGTAGTTATATCAAGTTCAACTAAAAATAACACTTGAATCGTTCAGATCAGGAGGAGAGCGAGCTGCGATGAAGTTACCGGCAAAATTCAACCAATCTAAGCAGAATCATACGAGGGTTTTCTCCGAATATTGATTGTACCTCATTCACAAAAAAGGGAGACATTCAAAAACCGAGTTCAGCTAACAAACCGGCAGAGGCCTAATTAACTGCGATTTTACCCTCCTCCATGAAATGTGGGAACTGGGATTTCGGCACGCTGTCGGAGCTGTTCTTCTCAATTTCGGCCACGGCGCCGGGCAAGCCCGAGTGGGACCCGTCCATCTTCATGAGGCCTCCGGTGGATCCGATGAGAGGCCCGCCGGCGGGGCTCCCCGGGAGCGGGATGCCGCCACCCTGGATGACGGAAATTTCATTGGTCTTCATGGTCAGGCCGCCGCTGAAGGCAGCCGCATACTGGTTCCACAGAGACGGGTCGAAGTTCAGCGGTGGGGTGCCCAGTTCTTTGGGCACCTGCATAATCTCTGGCAGCATCTTGGCCTCTGCGCTCATCGCCATCAATGCCATGGGATTATCCAGAGACAGGCGTTGGCCGCGCCGTGACGAGTTGTTCCACATGTGAGTGCCGATATGCACCTGAAATGCAAGACGCTCCGGTCAGCTACCGTCCCATCAGAACCCCGGCTGCAACCTCCCAAAGCACAGATGGAAATGAGACAGCGAGGGCTTACCTTCAGATTTCCCTTGGTGGTGAAAGCTCTGCCGCAGATGTTGCAGGCGAAGGGCTTCTCCCCCGTGTGAGTGCGCTCATGGATCTGCAAGGCGCTGGCAGATGAGAAGTTCTTGCCACAGACGTTGCACATGTGCTGCTTGGTCGATCGACGAGGCGCGGTGGAGACCGAAGAGGGTACGGCGGTTCCCTGAGGCACGTGGGAACTGAACAAACCGTGAGGGCCCAGCGGGTTCTCCGGGGGAATCTTCATCTCCAGACTGGCCAGACTCGATGGGATCCTCATGAAAGGCATGTTACTTGGAACTGTGGATACAAAGAGGGGAAAATTAGATTTGAACAGTCAACATGAAGCCTTTAAAGTACCTTTGGTCAGACCAGTGAAACTCACCATAGTCTCCATTTGCAAAGGGCATGCCAGGTTCTTCTTTAATGGCTTTAGGGGTGAAGCTGCTGGAAGCTGTGAGGTCCAGGGCTCCACCTGACTCAGCCCCCTCCTGACTGCAACTGTCAGACTCTGGTTTTTCGTCGACGGCCGACTCGGGAGACTTGCCGTTACCCATGTTGTTTACTGGGGAGGATGAGTGAAAAGACGTGGCCGAGTCAGAAATGGCAGGACTACGGCCGTTCTGATAGTCCTGCTCTCTGGGAGCCGATGGGGATTCTTTGGACACTCCCTCGCTCTCCGAGGTGGTGCTGCTCTGTCGTTTCAGTGCAAGAGCAGAGGTGAGGTTCTTCAAAACATCTAGGCTGGAAAAGGCATGCTTCTGTGGCTGTTCCTCGGAGGCCGACGGGAGGGAGTCTAAGGTGTCGTTCGGCTTCTGGGAGTTCAGCTCCGGCTCGTGATCCTCCATGCTAACTTCAAAACCAGTAGCATCCATGGGCTTCTCCTCTGGAAGAGATGGCTCCATTGCTTCTGCTTCGAACTGGTTCTCTGGCATCGGGGTGTTGGGGATCTGCCCCCCCATGTGCATGCGAATGTGCTGCTGCAGAACCACAGCGTTTGTGAACTTCTTCTGGCAGATGGGACATGAGTGCTGCATCTTCAGAGGAGTGTTGGCCCTGTGCACTCCGTAGTGGGCCTTGAGGTTACCCTTGGTGGAGAAGGCCCGGCCGCAGATTTTGCACTTGTAGGGCCTCTCGCCGGTGTGTGTGCGGTAATGCATCTTGAGTGAGCTCTGGCAACTGAGCACCCTGTGGCAGATCACACACTCGTTGGGGTCGTTGGTCCTCTTTTCCAGGCCATCCACCATCTGCTGAAGTTTCGCGGTGCCAGAGCTTTGTTCTCCCTGGAGGCCGTTACCATTCATTTGATGCAGTGCTCCAAGCAGTTCCTTAGCATCCTTCTGATTGGGATCCAGTCCTGTTTCTTGGCCAAACACAGAGGAGACAGATGGAGAACCGTCACTTGTTGATGGGGAGGGCCTCTGGGAGAATGGGTCCCCAAAGCTGTCGAATGTCGTCTTGAATCCTGGTATGGGTGACGGGTGGAACCCGGCAGCAGGATGGCCGAGCATGGGCTTCACTTCCGTCATGTTTGACTCTTCCATGGGCACAGACATGCCGAACGGAATGCCGCTGCTGGTGGGAATATTGTCAAGGTGCTCCGGCACAGGATGAGGGTTCATGCTGATGTTTGGATACTTGTCTTTGTGCCGCTGGAAATGCACTTTGAGGTTTCCTTTGGTTGTGAAGCGGTTTCCGCAAATGTTGCACTTGAAAGGCCTCTCGCCGGTGTGAGAACGCAGGTGAATCTGGAGGGCCGAATCATTGCCGAAGGTCTTCCCGCAGTACTTACACTTGTGCTTGTATAACGAGTCGCCGTTCTTAGACTCTGCCGGGAGGCTGAGCATCTTTGCCTTCACTTTTTTGGAGGACTCGATCCCTGATTGGATTCCATTGAAGGTGCTGGGGAAACCGATGACGCCCTGTGACTGAGGCAGCAGCGCTGGTAAGCGGCTGGTCAGATCTGGAATACCCTTCAAAATGTCTGATTTAGAAGTCACGGAGCTTAGTCCTCCAGGCAGAGAGGCGGGGCCGCCAGTGGGTAGAGGTAGTTTACCTTGTTTCATGGTCTCCATAGAAAGGTTCTGACTACCGGTCCTTTTTCCGATCAGAGCTGCTGCAGCAGACAGCTGTTGAGAGAGATGGGCGCCGAGGGCTTTCAGAGGGTCTAGCGCAGCTCCGACTGACGACTGGAGGCCCTGCGGGGTCATCATGGCTACCTGGATCCGGATCTGTTCTGTGAGCTGGATCTGCTGTAGCTGCTGTTGCTGGAGGCACACCAACTGTTCCAGGATCATGGGGATGGCC
Organism: Psettodes erumei; assembly: GCA_016785225.1. Taxonomy (NCBI): domain Eukaryota; kingdom Metazoa; phylum Chordata; class Actinopteri; order Pleuronectiformes; family Psettodidae; genus Psettodes; species Psettodes erumei. The sequence goes on from JAFBJZ010000969.1 coordinate 104,302, forward strand.
TGCAGGGCGTCCTGCGACGAGGCCACAGGTGGATTGTTTGAAGAATGTTGGGAGACGGCAACTTTGGTGTCTGCCATCGTTTCGAGGGTGACATTTGAATCTTGCAGTTTGGGCGAGGGGTGGAAAGTCATCTGAGGGCTGGCGGACATCTCAGCGTGCTCCTGCGGTCCCGAGTCCTCTGCATTCATGCTGGACTCTTCCTCCGTCCTGTCCAGATGGTCTCCGTTAGCGTTCGACAGGGAGTGACTACTGGACCGGCTGTCGTCGTGGTCACTGGCCAGGCCGTCAGGAGAACCTTGTGAATATTCCTCAGGCACTTCGTTGCCATCTCCGTCCTTCATGATGACCACTGGTTGACTTTTAGTGCAATTTTTCTCATGCTCAAGAAATTCTGCTTCATCGAAGAACTCAGCGCAGCACTTGTTGCAGACCCTGGTCTCATCCATTCTGAACCTTTTCACTTCTCCTCCGGTCTCCTCAGCCAGATCATCTCGAAGAACCCCTGAAAGAAAATGAAGAGGATAAAAAAAATAAGAATTAATATTCTAGAAAACAGTCCAGAATAAATCAAGGATACATTCAATATGTAAACATGCATGCTTAGAATAAGGTACTACTGCAAATATGTGTTGGTAAATATAACCCAACTGCAATACCTTAATCAATCCAGTACAACAGCCATGAAATATGTTTTAACTCTGAGGCTGATTGATTAGATTCCACGGTAAACCTCCAGCCTTCAGTTTGCTGTGTTTATTGGATTACATAATCCCTTATAATTCATCCACTCCCCTCTGGGGTCACTGTACAGGGGGGGGCTCTTCATACAAACGCTGAATTTGCCTTTTGGCCGCAGGGCCAGCAGAGGGCAACCATCTACCTTTGACATTCACCCAGAACAATGTCCAGAAAGACAAAGAGCCAATGGGCATTAAATTACTTAGTGAAATGAACCCCCCGGCCACTTGCTAAAAAATCAGATCCGTTTCCAGCCCCACATGTGGGACAACCCCCGGTGACCAACCCCCACAGTAAAACCCCCTTATGGGGTTTGTTCCTCAATGATCAACAGATATTCGTAAAGATTTAAAGGACTGTTTCAAGTTCCAGTTTGGAGCAGAGACGTTTACGATGCAAACGTGATCACGGTGAAAGCCCGATAAGTGCTGAGAGTGTGAACTTTAATTTGTTGTCTCACAACTGGGTGGATTGTTAAATGCTAATGCCCCCTGCAGAAAGACGGGGGCAGACCACCTGTTTGCCTCTGGACTTGTAAATTGCTCGCCAGGAGGCAATGGAGAAGAAAAGCTGCAAACTGCATCTCAGTCAGATCCGGCTCGGCTGCACGTATGTCGTCACTGACACACACACACACACACACACACACGGTGCAATAGGAAGATGCACCACAAACGCAAGCACGCGTTGTCGATTATTAAATGGTTATAGTAAAAAAAAAAAAACGCTCCAGTTTGCCACTTGTCGGCGCATGACCCGCCTTCTGTGTGTGTGTGTGTGTGTGTGTGTGTGTGTGTGTGTGAGGGGGGTGCATGACACGAGGTCACGCCAAACATTCAGCTCATAAGGCGCCCGAGTGCCACCATTACAAAAGTCATGTTTCATTACGCACGGCGGACACACAAAACCCCGCGACTTATCCGGCGTTTCCTCGTTATCAGAGAAGGTGAAGGTGGAGGTGGTGGAGGTGGGGTCGGTCTTCACCTACTGAGGCGCAGGAACTTGCATATGGCAACGCCAAAAACGCACCCCCACCCGGAGTCTCCGCGGCTCCATCCCTCCCCCACCGCTCCACATATGTACGAAAGGAAACAGTCATGCATTAAACTGGGGGATTTATTGCCTTCAGGTCAGCTCACTGCAGACTCACATTTCACTCAGGTCTCAGGGCACCTTTGTTTCAAACTCATCTCGTCTGTCACGCCCTACACACTTTGCTTTTTAAAAAAAAAATAAATTTAAAAATTTGGAAACTGCTGAAAATCCCCATGAAGTCAGCCCCGGGTGCGCACTCATAAAGGTGTTTGATGACGAGCGAGGCCAACGAGTGATTTATGAATGAAATCAAAGAAATGCAGAGATACACGTCGCCTCAAACATCCGGGTCAGTCACTTCTAACACGCGTAAAACGACACACACACACACACACACACACAATCAACAGGTAGAAACACGAGTTTCTGTGAGTCTGAAAGGAAAAGTTCACAGAGCTTCCCAAGTTTATCCTCCAAAAACCCGACAGGAACAAAACCTGGAGGGGGGGCAGATTAAAATCTGTCAAAAATGAAAAAAAAAGTGGGAATCAAACGATTCGGTGGGTCGCAGGTAAGAAGGTTTTTAAAAAAAAGCGACGCACCTGTACTGTGTTCAAAATTATTTCACAAACGTGTCGCTGTAAATTCAGATCCACACGGGGGGAGGAGGGGGGGTGGGGGGGCACGACAACGGGTCAAAGTGCGAGGGGAACAATGTAAAAGCCCCCCCCCAAAAAAAAAAAAAAAAAAAAAAAAAAAACTTTGATAAACTGTCGATAGTTTGAAACGACTCCAAGTTACTTAGTTTCGTCTTTTTTCCCCTTATATCCGCGCGCGTGCATGTGTGTGTGTGTGTGTGTGTGTGTGTGTGTGTGTAAACTCACCGTTTTCAGCCGAACCGGGCTCGTCCGAGTTGATGTGCTGCGGCTTGGCTTGCTTGCGCCTCGACATGGTGCGACCATCGGGAGCAAAGAGTCGCAAACAATTCCCCTCTCCGTCTCCTGCAGACCCTTCTGCTCGGGGGTGGAGGTGCCGGTGCTGGTGGTGGTGGTGGTGCTGCTGCTGCTGCTGCTGGTGGTGGTGGTGGTGGCGGCGGGGGACGGGGACGGGGGGGAGACACAGAGTGAGTGAGCGAGAGACAGAGAGGGACAGAGAGAGAGAGAGAAAATTAACCCCCCCTCTCAAGTAGAAACGCGCATGTCAACGTAATTATTATTATCAATAATGCATTGCGATTTATCGCGGCCCTCTGACAGCTGATTGGCTCCGGTCCAGGCGCTCGCACATTATTCAAATGCGGCGGCCCATTGATGAGCCGGGAGGGGGCGGGAGGAGCCATGCGACTGGCCGGGCTGCGGGAGGGGAGGCAGGGTCAATGACGCCCGGCTCGTCGCTCCCATCCGGGGGCAGAGTCACACACGTCGGTCCGGAGCCGATACACAACTCACCTGCATCTGATAACCGACTTTAGTTCATTTATTTCACGCCGTTTCCGAGTTGTTGCACTTTGTGTGTTTGTGTGTGTGTGTGTGTGTGTGTGTGTGTGTGTGTGTGTGTGTGCGCGCGCGTCACTTTCCCCTGCTGCGGCCGTCACGTGACCGGCCGTGCAACACGTTAAATGGCAACCTGGCCATAATATCTCATCAGTCCAGAGTTCATGCTCTTTTGTGTGTTGGGTGTGCAGCGGAGGAGCGTGCACACACACGCACACACACACACACACACACACACACACACACACACACACACACACACACACACATTAACTCTGCAGTATGTATATTGGTGGGGAGGATGAACCCAAAAACTGTGACAGGAAGTGGCAGTTTCCCAGTTTTAAATTCACAGCTGTGCACACACACACACACACACACACACACACACACCACATAAACAACAGAGACAAGTCACAACTTTACACACAATTGGTAAAGGACACAAACACAAAGTAGAAGTGATGAACGATTAATGGGCTCGTTGATGGGACCAAAGATCAATGAGTAATTCAAACCTTCCCCTCAGTTTGTGTTGTTATTCACACTCTCTTTTTTTTATTCTTTTATTTTATTTTTTTAATTTTTATTCTTTCATTTTATATTTTCATTTAGAGACAAACGCATCGATTAGCGGAGAACGGAAACTGTCGCGATGTTAAAGGAGCTTTTTTTTTTTTTGTGCGACGGCGTGTCACAGCTGATGAGTGTGAGACAAAGTCGACGTATTGAGATAAACAAGAGGCCTGACTGGGCCGGGCCGGAGGTGAGCGAGAAGAAAGAGGGCAGCGCTGTCTAGACGCTTTATGGCCCCAATAAGAGGCTGCGCTGGAAAACGCCGCTTCTTCCACGTTCAGTCCAAAAGGCCCGAACTGCGCTCGTAAAAAAAAAAAACAAAAGAGCTGCAGCCGTGATGCTGAAATAACGTTTAAAATAAAATCAAACTGCTTCCACCCGATGGAAACGATTCACGAGGAAAATCAGAGCAGCTCCGGGGCTGCGAACGTGTCCTTGGCTTTTCTTGACCTTTTGATTAAAGTTGTTTTTTTCTCTTGAAGAGAGGAAAAACAACAACAACTGAAGTGGCTTGTTGCACAAAGAGCAAACGTGGTATCGTGTCCTTGACCAGACCCGAGTTTGGACACGGCAGAGAACCTTCAGGATCCTGAGCTTCTACTGAATCCTCCTGCAGAGAGAAAGAAGAAAGAAAGAAAGAAAGAAAGAAAGATGGAGACACGTGAAGTTTGGCAGATGTGTCGTTTGCCGAGCTTTACGACGACAAACAAGAACGGCCCGACACTTGCTGAGGAATTGTGAATTGAACACGTGTTTTTTTTTAGGGACTCAGTAAAAAGATGAAAGGCCACGTTGTGTGTGTGTGTGTGTCTGTCACATCAGCGTGATAATCAGCGCTGCAGTTGAAACGAAGCTTATGAAAAGTGTGTGTTTTTGTGCGGGAGCGGGATGGACCTGAAGTTTTGTCGCCGCGTAAAAAAATTGTGTATTTCACTCGTCAGCGAGGACGCTCGACACGTGTTTTTATTTCCCCGCCGCACGACCGCAAGTCCTGATGGGAAAAAACAACAACAACAAACAAATAGTGCGATCAAAATAGTTCACGGCAACTATTTGTACCAGGAAGTGGTGTTGCACACACACACACACACACACACACACAGATTGTGAATAATGGACAATGAGGAGAGCGACTGTAACGACACACCGGACCACAAACACCCTTTTTGTGTATGTGTGTGTGTGTGTGTGTGTGTGTGTGTGTGTGTGTCGGCCACATTCAATTTCCTCAATTCCTGTTTTTTTTTGTTTTTATTATTTCGTCCTCTGTCGGTTTTTCTTCAGGTTCCCCCTTAAAACACTTCCTCCCCGGCGGCCGTAAATAACTCCATTAACCTCCACACAAAGGACAAAGGGAAAAGTTTTTTTGTGTTGTTGTTGTTGTTGTTTTTTTTGTTTTGTTCATGCACGACTTGATTCCCGTGAAACGCGAGGTAAGGGCGTGACCTCTTCTGACTTTCACTGCCCGGATTTTGTTTCTCCCTCCGTTCGCGTCAGTCGTATCACAACATAAGCCGATCGACGCGCGCCTGCTCTTTTTGTGCGTTTTCCCTTTGTTTTCGCCGATCGCACAATCATCTAAACGCGGCATTATCTAGCAAACGCAAGCGCGGAGGCTCGCGGCAATTACCCCAGTGTCCGACTGTTTTCATTATTGATCGGCAAACACCCTTTCAAACGTCCTCCTGCTTTCGCCGGCGCGTATCGGCGCCTTTTGTTTCGCCCGGCGAGGGCAGCGGGGTGAGCGGCGTTGGACGTTTGTCCGCCCGCGTTGTTTTTCCCTCCATTCAGCCGCGCTCAAAAGGATCGCACGCGAGTCGCGCTGCGTGCCAACGCGCGCCGCCGATCACCGGATTTCGTGAAATTAACACACACACACACACACACACACACACACACTTTTTGTCGCACGGTCGTTTGACCTCGCAGGTCTGTGGATTTAAGACGTGAAAACCTGAACCGCACATTCACTCAGATTAAAACTAAGTTGTATATTCATTGTGTGTCATGATCAATGAGTCATTTCAAACACAATCTATCCATCTTTTTTAAAAAAAAATAATCTCTGGGGGGGGGTTAATCCAGCGGGGGCCGTTTGCAGAGTTTAACACCCGGGTGAAACAGGAAGTATGAACGGGTCTGTCTTTAAACTGGATCTGTGTCTGCAGAGATAACAAGATGACTGCTTATTTGTCTCACACCGTCTGACTGAAGAAAGGAGGTGGGGGTGGTGGTGGTGTTGGGTGGTGTGGGGGGGTTAAGGAAATTACAGCATTCCACAAACAACCTCTGCACCGGTTGTGAGTTTTGCGTGGTGAAAGATGCCATTTTTACGTTTTCTTACCCCAAAAAAAGTGCCAGTCAGCGTTTTTTTGTTGTGTGTAGTGATGTTAACAGCAGTGTGTGTGTGTGTGTGTGTGTGTCTGGCGGGTGAGGGGTGAGATCAGCGGCCCACACATGGCTGTAATTTAATGGAGAATTGCCCAGTGGTTCCTGTGCAGAGGTAAACACAGCAATAGTCAGGCTTTTGTTACGGCATGAGCACGACAACTGCCTCCATCAATAAACAATAGAGTGTTGGGGTGGGGTGAGGGGTGAGGGGCGGGGGGGGGGGGGGGGCCTGGGGGGCCTGGGGGTCCGGGTGGGGGGGGGGGGTGACAAGGACTCAGTGTATGAGGAGAACCCCACTGAGTCCACTTCTCACTCTCACTTCTAATCAGCCCTTGTGATGAGTTTGTGCGATAATAAGACGCACAAACTGCAGCAACACAACACAACTGATTCCTCGTGTAATGAAATGTTTTCAGGAAGAACACCCCCCCCACACACACACACACACAAACACACACACACACACACACACACACACACACACACACACACACACACACACACACAGCTCTTTAAACATCTGCAGGGGGGGGCAAAGAGGTAAAACAAAAATAAAAAAATAAAAATAAATCAGAGGTCACAAAGAGACAACGGGGGGGTTGGGGGTGGAGATGGGTGGAGATTGTGGAGTTAGTGTGTGTGTGTGTGTGTGTGTGTGTGTGTGTGGGGGGGGCAGTCCTTCAAATCTGAGGTCCAAACTGGGACAGGGTCATAAACATTTACAGCACCGACCCCCCCTTCACTTCTGATTGACTTCAGAGGACGCAACAGTTTCAATAATTAAACAAGAAAGAAATAAAATAAAATAAAATAAAATAAAATAAAATAAAATAAAGTACTACTACTACTATAATTATTATTATTATAAATTATCTTAAATATTTTTTAATATTTGAAATGAATTAGAACGACACTAGTCTTGTAGCTGAATAATAAAAAAGGGACTTTCATGTGAAATCTCTGGACCGATCGATGTGACGAACATCTGAAGCGTCCTTGAATTGATTTCCGTTCTTACGGCTCTTTAATGGCGCCGCAGGTCACGTGTTCAGCTCGTTCCCACTGATGGAGGAAGTTTTGTGGAAAGTGCACCCAGATGGTCAAAGTGACACACACACACAGACACACACACACACACACTCAGCTTCTGCATTCACAACAAACCAAGATCCTGGCAAGCTCAAAACCTCGCACGTGGATTTTCAGTTTATGGTGGCGAGTTGATCCGGCGCCTCTCGGAGACAAACTTTCCCCCCCGAACGCACAAAAGAAAGAAAGGTGCGACACAAAGCCCTTGACAGTGAATGTGGTGGACACCTGGGGGGTTTCCAGCCGCCTCATTGTGTGTTTACAGTCATTGGAGAGGACAGCTGCGGACCTCTATCGACTCTTAATCCCGACTGAGTTGCGTCGCTTTGTGCGTTCCCCAACTCGAAGTACAGATGTGTACGTTCTGGCGAGGTCGAGAGCCCACGGTCGCCGTGGCAACCGTCGCAGAAACGGCTCCTCCGCTGAACAATGTGGTCCGACACACACACACACACACACACACTTATAGGATGTTCTGCCGATTACCCCCCCCCCTTTTCAACCCTGACAGGTTGAGGGAATGAGAATGGAATTAGGAATCCTGCCAACATCTGTCCAGGAAGTGCGACGCGGCGACAGGAAGTGCGGGCACGCTGCCGGAGTTAATCGGCTCGACGGCGGGTTGAAAGGGGCGTGACCAATGATCTTGTGTTGCCGTGCGCAACAGAGGAAGATCCGGAACCATCCAGCCGGGTAATAAGTGGGGCAACCAGGAAGTAATGCAACAGGTTAGCTTCCACAACTTTCATCTTCCATATATACAGTATATATATATATATTTGTAGTATTTTAATGTTTTTAGGAAGTATGCAACAGGTGGCAGCTACGGCAGGACGCACAATAATATATCAACACAATTAGAACACAACTAAAATCAGATGAGATCATTCTCACGTCTGACGAGGGAAAAAAAAACCTGAGCAAAACTTTGTTTTGTGTGCGTACACGTGTGTTTGTGTGTGTGTAAATCAATAACCCCCCCACCAAAAAAAAAAAAATAACGCCCCCACCAAAAAAAAAAAAAAACGCAAAATGTGCCCCCCCCCCACCCAAAAACAAAAATGCAAAATGTGCCCCCCCCCAAACGGAGCGGGACGAGCTGTTCCTCACTGATCAATAAGTATCACACACAAAGAACGAATAAAAGAAGTTTCCCCCGACACACACACACACACACACTGACCGCTCACACACTTAACAGCAAGACAAGAAAAAAGAGGAGGGGGGGTGAGGGTGATGGTGGTGGGGGGCTGATGTCCATAGACGAGGAGGTCAAACCCCCGCATCCATATTGATTAAACAAATTTTCCTGCAAATCATTTTACAAATGCCCGGTGGGGGGGCTATAGAGCCTGGTGGAAATAACCCATTCCCCATTCACGCGCCGCGTCCCCCCCCGCTCCACCCACCTCCACCCACCTCCACCCCCCCACGGGGGCCGGGGCCTCGACTCTTGGCTCTCTGACGGCCCCCTGATCCTCCGGCCATCTGCAGGGTGGGCCGGCCGCCGCTCAGGGGTCTTTGTGCTCTCAACTTCAGGAGCTTTAACAGTGCAACTGAAAAAAAAAGAAGAAATGTCTTGAGGAGGTGACCACACACACACACACACACACACACACACACACACACACCCCTCTCTCTTTTACAAGGCACACAAATCTAACTGTGAAGTCAAAAGGGCGTCAGCACCTTTATGATGAAACATTTGGTCAAATTTCACAATAAAAGCGCGAGTTGGACGGACACACACACACACACACACACACAGCAGATGCCTGTTGCGCTCGCTCAGTGACTCGCACACTTTTTTTTCTGGGGAGCACCATCAGCTCCACCCCCCCACCCACCCACCCAACCCCCCCACGCTCCTGTTTGTGAATGAAAATGGGCGGAGGCAGCGAATCTGGAGTGAACATGTACATGTGTGTGTCAGTGAGTATTTCTGAAAGTGTGTGTGTGTGTGTGTGTGTGTGTGTGTGTGCTGAGCCGTTATTCTGCAGGGGAAAGTAAACAGGCGGTTTGTCCATGTATTGACAAACATACCACAACATGAAAATTACTATGACAAATATACATATTTGTCTTTTTGGTTTGTTTTTGTTTTTGTTTTTTTACTGTGGATTACCTCGTGTTTCTGACATAAATACTAAATACTATATATTTGTAGTATCTCTCCTTTAAAATTATACTACATGGGCTACTATTATTATACAGCTGATCAAAATGTGGCGCAGTGTCAACGCAACACCAAATGTTTTATCGTTTAATATTCTGCAGGTTTTGCAGCAGTGAATGTTTTGGCTCTGCATAAAGGGGGGGTGTGGGTGGGTGTGGGTGGATGTGGGTGGATGTGGGTGGATGTGGGGTGGATGTGGGGGGGGGGCATTCCTCCCCTTCTCATAACCTCAAACACATGGTCAGCTCCTATTATTTTAACTGCTTCCAGTAACTTCAGATCTCGCTCGACCTCCGAGCGCAATCAGGGGAAGGGACGGCCGCGTGAAAAACGAGCGGGTCGGCGACGAGCTCGGGTTTCGATATCGCCAAAGTTCCCCAATGATCCGCCATCGTCCCTCTGAAACCGCCGCGCTGCTGTTTGCTGCTGTTTGCTCAGTTGCATAAAACATCGTTTGAGCGGTGAATTCGTGCGGACCGCAGCTCTGGGAACGATCAGGCTCCCCGCTCATAGGCCAGTCAGCAGAGCTATGATGAGTGGGCTCAATGGGAGACGCACAACAAACAGGTAATGCTTACAACAGCTGTGCGAATATTCTTGTGTGAGTGTAGGACCTGACTTCCTGGTGAGCGGGGGTGGGGGGGGCACGGATGCTGTTACCTCATGGGAAATTCTTCCGAGTCACATTCATGCAAATTCCCGCAAAACTGGCTTCAATGCACGTCAAACATTTACCAGGATCTTGCCCCCACCCACCCACCCACCCTCTCCTCCACCCTACCCGCCCCCTCCCATATTGCTCTGCTTATAGTCCCGGCCCTAAATGCTTCCCCAGAAACCTAATCCAACAAAACAGCCCATCGCTCATAAAGCCGCCACATGACTGATGTGAGCAGAGCGAGTTATAGCGACCCTGGGACACACAACTCTTTTTTTCCCCTTTTCCCCCCCAAACGTATTCATCTGTGATCTCCGGCAACTGTCCCATCAGTTTCAGGGAGGGGGGGGCGGGGTCGCATTTATATGAATATACATATAAAATAAAAAAAATAATTTAATTTTTTTTTTTTTTTACGCTCTCAATCAAAATCCCAGGTTTTGTTTGCGACCCGTTTTCGACACAAAGCTGCTCTTTTCATTCTACTGTCTGATTACCGCCATTGACCAGCAGCTGCTTATAAGTTGCAAAGACATAAAATCAATATCGGGTTTTGCTTGTTTTCTAATGCCGGTGTTCGGCCGAGTCAATAGTAATCTGCCAATAATGGAGACGCAAAGAAAAAAAAACAAAAAACAACAGACAAAAACTCTTAGAGGACGTCTGATTCAAACCATAATATCTCGCAATTAAATGACATTGTAAAAATGCGTGGTTGTGATGACGATGATGACGAAGACGCCTCGCTCTCGACTCGTCCGGACGCCACAGATGCTTCGTCCCGCTGCACACAATGAGATAAATATACTACTCCGCTCTGGTCTGCAGATTTTTCTCATAAAAAAACAACCCTTTGATAGTTTAGCCATCTGGCCGGAGCCGAAGAAAAAAAAGGTCCTCATAAAAGAGGCCCAAATAAGGTCAGGGGTCACTCCCTCCCTAGGTCAGGGGCCCTGGAAGGTTGTTATAGTGGACTTTACTAAAGTTGTCAGCTCAGATCCCCTTGACAAATTAAAGCGCATTCTTCCCTTTTTAACAAGGATTTCGTTACAGTCAGACTCCTCGAAAAGGAAATGTTGTTCATACGCCGTCCCTTTGTCGGGCGGGGGGACGGCTGCACAGATATGGAACATGAACTCGCCCCGGTGGAGTGGGATAAGATCAAAAAAACGCCATAAAGTTAAAATACGCAGACGATGTGCCAGTTTTTCATAATATCTGATTATCGGCTCGTCGGCCGAAGATCGCGATCCGCACGTTACTCAACACGTTGTACATTAAAGGTGCACTGACAGCCCGTCATTAACCCCGACCCGTCCGTGTCTCCGTCCCACCGACCAGAGGATGAAAGGTTGGACTTATCAGACTCAAAGACACGTTCGGCCGGCGGCTGTCTGCGGTGTCAGCGCTCAGAATCTGCCCGCTAACACGACACAGACGTGGCGAACGTCTGGCTTGAAGATACGGACGGCGGCGGCTTCAAGCCGATGACTCACACGTCTGAAACGTCAAATATATGTCGGCAACGTGGAGTTCAAGGTTCCGCACGGGAGCGTTTACATAGCCGGCGTTAGCGTTAGCAGCTATTTACTCACCAGTCTGGAGGGAACGTTGCACGTCTGTCATCAAACTTCGTTTCTTTCACCTCTTTTCCTTTGCTGGTGAAGACGGTTTCTGACCAGAACCCGTTGGTGGAGGTGATGGTGCTCGAAAGTCAGAATGATGGTGCCAAAGGACCTAGCTTAGCATGCTAAGAAGAGAAGAAAAGAAGTTCTAAAAACAAGCTAGTGTCGTAGTTACAATAGTTAGCCTACATAACAATAATAAAAAAGAAACAATATTTCTGGACATAGTACTTTGCATGAAGCTACGGCCGGTTAGCCTAGCTTAACACAGAGACTGTAAACACAGGGGGAACTGCTAGCTTGGCTTGACGGTAGCTGTCCGTATGGGAAGCTAATGTGGTTTTACTCTTTACACGCATGAAAAAACAACATATGACGTGTTGATGAGTGAGTTTCACAGGCGCGTGCAGGCAGATTTTGTTGCTAGCTGTTTCCCTGTGCTCGTGTTAAGCTAATTTAAACAGCTAGCGTGTACACGCGGCAGTATCCTCTTGGCCAAAACATCAAATTGTGGCTTTTAACAACATGAACATTTACTGATATATATTTGTATATAAAGTGAGACACCTGTTTTAGTTTCTAACTCAACAACCTAGCTTGTTTCCCCAAGTAATATCCCAGATGACGTGGGGAGAGGTGGAGCTGAGGCGACGCTACATCTGTCTTGACGCCTTTTGACTTTCACACACCTAAGAATGTGTTTGGTTCCACCCCACGTGCGTTCAAAAACCCATCTGAAACAGTCGAACAAAATGCGGAGCGTATGACAGCCCCTATGCGGCCGCGGGACGGCACCGGACAAAAGCCCAGGGTTTTCCGGGCGCACAGCTGCTCGGCTGGAAATCTGTCCTGCGCTCATTGTGTCGCGCTTTTAAAAAGAGGCGTCAAAGCTCTCGCTCCATGCTCCAGTCGCTCCCTAAGAAAGGTGCCGCTGGATGATACATGGGCAGAAGTGTCCGGTTTCGGCGGCCGGGGACGACGGGGTCCATTAAGCACCGCTGGAGAGGTGGACCCAGGCAACAGGCTGGAGCGATCAATACTGAACAAGCTGCAGGTGGCGATGCAGGGAGCGAGGCCACACAACTATAAAACGCCATCCTTACTTGGTCTTAATCAAGTGTGGGAGTGTGCAACGTGCATTTAGCGTGTTTTCGTCTGAATATGCAGAGGAAGGATTTGATTTGAAATAAAGTGAGCCTCATGTGATCCAGTCAAAAATAGTTTCAGGAAAAATAAAATTAAAAAAGAAAGGACAGGACATGCAATAGACAAGAGGGTGAAAATCAGGGTGACACAGTGAACATATATGAAGAACACAATCTCCTCTGCACCCGGAGGGACCGACAACGCAAACGCACCAGAGGCGAACGCACCGTTCGTCGGCGGAGAGCTCGTCTCGATCATCTTTTCTTCCCCCTTCAATGAACAGATGATGAAAGGCGCCGGGGTTGCTGGGGAGGTAAGGGGCACTTCAAATTCCACGCAGACAAGAATGCAACGTCTCCAGTTTCTTATAATCAGCATAACTATGAAGGGCGAAAACAAACAAACACTTTTTTTTTTCTTTCTTCTGAGAACTTCTGCCTGAGGGAGTCTTTATGGGGGGGTGTGTGTGTGTGTGTGTGTGTGTGTGTGTGTGTGTGTGGGCTTCATCACAGCACACTGTTATTAATCTCTGTTAATCGTTGGCTTCTCCACTCAAACGTCGTTCAGCTTGTGTTTAATTACAGTTCCAGGAAACTGACCTACAGCACCAAGCGCCACGTAATCCCAATTAAAAATCAGTCAGAATAAATTGTGTGACAATTGCCACAATCAGAGTTTAGTGAAGATATTTTTTAAAATAAATTAATTTTTTTTTTTTTACATTAGCATACAGTCTTTCACTCCAGTTAAGCCTCTGAATACACGAGTGCGTCTCTTTTCCCACTGTGCATGCAGCACTTTTGTTGAGCACCTGTTTTGCTGATTGCAATGCATCTTTTTTTTGGGGGGTGGTGGTTGAGCGATGGGAGGATGCGACGTGCCTTCATTGCCCATAACACAGCTTGCATTCCATGTGTTGAACAGCGACGGTGTCCTCTTTTGAAAAGGAATGCATCATGGTGGAATAATTGCCCTTACCCCTCTCTGGCCACTTAGTTAAAAGGGATTCAGATGGTTTGGGATCTCTCTCTCTCTCTCTCTCTCTCTTCACCACCCCTCCTCCCATGGGGCAGGGGGGAGGAGGACAACATGAGCGGGGGATGGGTGTATTTGACCTGGGAGGGCTGAATTTGGAAGTGGGGGTGAGAGCATTTACATAAAGAGGCCAAAGTAAGCCTCCATTTTTTTTTTTTTTCATCCATAGAGAGTTACTGTGCTGCTTCTGGGAAAAAACCCTTCAATCATAATCTGCCGCTCCGGTTTGAGCCACACACAGATCCCCCCGACCGGCTTCCCGTTAGAAATTGGCCTGCGCAGACGACGGGGATATTGGATTAGAGTTTTGGAAGTCACATGATCCCTTGTTGGATCACGTAACGACTCCTCGGCTCCTCGTCACCTCTCGTTCGCCGGGAGGTCCGAGTGGTCGGTGGCGGTGCGATCGCATGTATACCCGCGGCTTATCTCCGGCTACACATGCACATTCACACACACACACACAAACACACACACACATACCAACATTGCATTTGTTTAGTGAATCATGGACCAGCAAGCATAACAGGTTTGAGAGTTTTGCAATAACCGCTGCAAGAAGCAGCATTTTGGGGCTCGTTGCGAGTTTTGCAGCAGGTTTTTCCAGCGGGAAATTTTCCTATTTAGTTCAGAATAAGTAGCGTGACTTTATGGATCCAAATTTAGGGATTTATTTTTAAAAATTTTTGTCTCTAAATCCTAGAGCTCAGGTTTATTTGTTTCTTTCATTGTTATAAAAGTCTCGACTTTTACCCGTTTCATTTTCCGATCGTCCGTTGTCAAGCACGTGTCTGCAGAATCACGCTCCTGTGATATTGTGAGTCCTACTGAGTCAGTCTTACGCCTGTAACCCCCCCACCCTCCCGGCACCCCCCACCGTGGGGCTAATTAAAACAATTTCAAGGACAAAGGAGGAGAGCCCATTGTATCGCGCAACCAGCGGTGCGACGGATACGGTGGCAGAGGGGCACAGTTGTCGGGGATTAGCGTCCCGTCGCAGGCCGCAGCTGGACGCATCAACCTCCCAGCGCCGGGGACACGACGACGGCGTCAGGGATCACGTGATGCAAATCGACATAATGACGACTGCACGGTGTGAAATGAATCTGAAATAAAAGATAATCTCCTTCCTGGCATTTTGATTTATGGGGGCACTAGCCAGACTAGTCAGGATTATTTATTGGGAAAAAAAAAAAAACAACAACCCTGCGCCGCTCGGGTCTTTTTTGTCCACATTCCTGAGCGGTGCAGGACCCGCCCCCTTTCCTAAAACAGAGGGATCTGGCTGGTGACGAATCCTCAAACCAAACTTCCTCTCCTTCCTTTCAACTCAAGCAACGGCCCGATGAACCGGACCCCCCCACCCCCCACCCCCCGTCCTCCATGCCATAATATTTACGCTGCCCATTCAGAAGCCTCATGCCCTCATCCCACCGCTATGTGAATCACACACACCGGCACCGGGCCCCGCTTCCTGACATCCTGACTAACCGTCTGAATATTAGCCTGGGAGAATGCGACGCTCACGATGAAGAGTGACCCCCCCAACACACCCCCCCTCAGGAAAATGATGGATATTTCTCCGCCACTTTCACGAGCGGCCAGGCTTGGCTGAGCTGAGCCAACAAACGTGCTCGCTCTTACAGGCCGAGGTGTTGACAGTGAACGTCTCATCCGTGCTTTTAGGGGCATTGTTGTTATCTCTGTAGCCAGGGCCATACTTATCTCACAGGGAGGGGGGGGGGCGAGTGTATGTGAGCAGAAACAATGGGCTTGATTGAGTGCATTCCCCAAAAGGTGTTGGGTTACACGGGCCTGGTCTATTTAATAGATGATATCTGACTGAAGGGATTTTGCCACATGATCTTTATCACTCAGCTTTTTTTTTTTTTTTTTTTTTGGTTCATCAGTCATACACTGACATGAGGTTGGGAAAACAGGAAATAGCTTCAGGCTGCGTGTAACATCGAGGAAGAGGTTGAGATGATAAATTTTTTATAAATGCGCAGGAGGAGAAAAAAAAAAAAAAAAATCAGCATTTTAAGGATGAAATCAACCGGAATGACTTCAGTGAGAACGACTTCATTTCCATCTGAAGACAATGGAGCTCACCCATAAGTGATTGTACACTCATACAAAAGCTCACAAACCCCCGGCTTGATTTTTTTTTTTTTTTTTTTTTTTAAAGCCACAATAATACAATTAGCCTAACAAAGAAAATGGTAATCCATGAGCCAGTATGAGTGCATGGGTGGGGTGCATCTGTAATGACCCAGGAATGCTTCTGGGGAATTTTCACACCAATAAGCTCCAGGAGATCCAGGCTAAAACTTCATATATATATATATATATATATATATATATATATATATATATATATATAATATCTCCGTGGGGTGTAAATGAACCCCCCCTCAACACACACACTTTTTTTTTTACATTCACTTAACAAAGCCTGCTTCCTCTGTTTTCAGGTGAAAGCTTCAAATGTAAATGTGTTTTTGTTTTTCATGCGTGAAAATGCGACGGCTCTGCAGAGCGGTCGTTCACGCAGTCTGTATTTACAGATATCAGTATGACACATTATCAGACCACCAGCGGTTTCATAGCCGGGGGTGGAATCACATATGCTAATAAAGCAGATGTCCGCGGTCCCCGACGCATTCCTCGGCGGCCTATAAAAACAAAGCGTCTTTCTTCCTCAAGGAGCACAGCCCCATCTCCGACTGTCTCCAGCCGACACACAAAGCTTCATATAAACGTTTAGTTTTATAACCCGCTGACCCCACCGGTCCCTCCCTGCCACTGTCTCTGACAAAAACCACAGCAACTCGACCCCCTCGTGTGTGTTTTTTTGTGTGTTTGGCCAAGGTGTGGGTCCTCGTCTCAAAACTTTCCATGACAACTGGAAGTTTCGGGCCGCGTCTCCTCCTGCTGTCCACTGTGCGCGGCTCCGAATTCATCAGCCATTGTTTTCGCCCGCGCAGGCATTTATTATGTCACCGCAAACATAAGCTTTGTCCTCAGATGAAGGATCAGCCAGGGTTCGTGCCCCGGCGGGGTCAAGCAAACAGCAAATATGGACAGGCTACGTCTCAGATCACAGGGTTGGGTGGACATTATGGTGGCAGTGGGACGATTTTCATTTAAGGCTGAAAGACAACGCCCGCGGGAGGACGGGACGCGTTTTCTTTAATAAGCAAAAGAAGCGACTGGAGGCGCTAATGCCAGTAACGTGAAAAGAAAACAACACAACTTTAATCTTATCTTCTCTCTCGGCCCCCGACGCCGTCCCCTTTCTCCACCGGCATATCAAAATGAAAACAAGACCATTTCCTGGGTCTGAGTCCCTCAGTGAATCATCAGCGGTGATGAAGAGGATTAACAGGCGAGCTTCGCTGGGAGGACGTGTGAGTCTGCACCGCAGCACATCTGACCATACGAACGTTTCTTTCTTCCCCCGCGCACTTTATTGGTCGAAATTCGGAAAGTCACATGACTTCTAGTGTGTCTTAGTATCCACTTGATGTTTTTTTTTAATGTTGTGCTGTCCATTAAAAGCTTTGAAAGCAGGCGGGGTAAACACAGACCTACAGCACACACACACACACACACACGTTTGTGCAGCTATCCTTATTAGGACGCTGAATTGACTCTCATTCACTGTGGACCACACCTGAACCAGGACCCCGGAAATGACATTGGGCCTCAGCGGGACCGGGCTGTGGTCCCAGAGAGAGCTACTGGTCCCCATAAGGTCTGTGTGCATACCAGAGAAGATCCCAGAGTGGTACACACACACACACACACACACACACACACACACACACACACACACACGAAACAATGGCTTGTATGTGTAAAGATCAGATTTCCATCATGTTTGTTTTCTTAGGATAAGGCATGTGTGAACAAAGAAAACAGTTTGCTCGCTCGTAGCCATCTGTTGTGAAACCAGGGGAATTTCTGAAATTGTAAATCGGTTTGTAAGGTTAATCAATAAGTTTAAAAAGCACCATATTCTCACACCGACTGTATTCATTCAACAGTATTTAAATTGTACACTTTTTTGGCCTTAAACTGAAGTAAAGCAACACGTGTGTCGTCCTTTAACCCGCATCACGATGATCAAATATGATCTTACGTTCAAATGTTTGGATGAACAATCTAATCGCCGGCAGCGTAAACACGTGGCACCAAAACTGACTGTCCCGCTCGACAAACTATGCGGACGGAGGAAACACAAAGCAACATGCTGACGCGCTGAGAACGATCAGAGGTGGCAACAAAAAAAAAACAAACAAAAACAAATCCTGCACACCGCGCACGGCCCAAGACCAACACTTAGCCACCGTTCCCAGCGCAACTTTGCATCCCACAAAAATATGGAATAAAAGAAAACAATTGAGCGATTGTGCGCCGCGGTCAAGAACCAGGCAAACATTAATTTGTTTAGGGTTAGTGGCACAGAAACAATGACTTAATGTCTTTGTTGCTGAATCACAAAAGCTGATGGCTGCTTATTTGCATTCACGAGATCGCACTCATTGTTAAATGGTGGAACCCACATCGTTATAAAAGACATTGTTATAAAAAAAAAAAAGGCCGGAGATACTGTAGCATTCCTTTGTCCACTAAAGGACATTCACGGGCTTTTGGTTTTTCACTCCAGCCGTGACTATTGGCCTTAAAATTATACTCACTTTTGTGCCCCCTGAGGTCTGGTTTTAAACTGCTGCTTTCAATCTTAAAGAAACAAAGACAAAAGAGGCTGTCAGGGTAATGCTTCCTGACAACCCAGGATGGGCAAAGAGTGACAAAAACAACACCGTAAACACTCCAATGCCAAATGCATACCACAAAAAAAAAAAAAAAAAAAAAAGGTGTCAGTCCCTCCAGAAAACGGGGAAGAGTTGAGAAAGTAACGTCCCTAATGTGTAGATGTGAAAACGTGTAACCTGAAACATACGTTCCCCAGCAGAGGCAAAATTTGCCCTCAAAGTGCCGATATTGATCCCGGCCTCGGATACAAAAGCTTCACAATGTCTCGGCAAATAATCACATTGCATTCAAGACAAGCAAATTAAGGCGTCTTTTTGTTGCCGCGCTGTGAAGGGCCGATCAAATCGGCCTTGTCTTTCTATCACTCAGACAAAAAAAAAGAATTGAACAAAAGACAAGATAAAAGCCTGCACTGTGCGCTGAGAAATCAAAACTCACTTAAGATGTCAATAGTGTCACGGTGGAAAAAAAGGCGCTCGCATTGGAAAACAAATCCATATCAATACTTTACCAATCAGTTAATTTCATTAAGGCATTCAATGCCATTCACTCCTGGGATAGCAAATTGTGTGCAAACAAAGCAAAGGTCAAAAATGTATTGTTGAACTGTTTGTGTGTGTGTGTGTGTGTGTGTGTGTGTGTGTGTGTGTGTGTGTGTGTGGGTGGGGGGTGCAGTGTGAAAAAACAGTTTGCACTCAGTGGCTGTCCGAGCGATTTATAACCATCACCGATGAGAGAAATTAAGCAGAATACTAAATTCACTTAAAGCCCTTTGACATTTTCACACTATTTAGAGAAACCAGCTCTCTCTTTTGCTAATGGTCATCTGGTTATTACCTCCACCCCTCCACCCCTCCAAACAACCACCACCCACCTCGCCACCCAGCACTCTCTGGATCTGTTTATGTCCAGAAGGAATGCATCACAACTTACGATTTCTTTAAGCAGCTGTGAGTGGAAACGGCTTTTTGGGGAGACATTTATGACCCCATTCAAAGGCCGACATCTCACACACAGGAAGGAAGGAACTGGGAAGTGCCATACAGTATCAAGAGCTCCGTTTAAAACTCCTGCCACCGTTTCTGAAAAGAAACAGAAGGTTTAATTGCAGCGAAACCTTACATTTCCATGCGTCTGTTTTTCAACTAGAGCCCTAACTTGCGCGTCTTTGATTTATCATTCACCCTTAAAAAAAAAACAACAAAAAACCCTATACATGCAAAATAAATTAAGCTTTGCACGATTCCCACAGTTCAAACCCTCCACCCCTTAAGCAAATGTCTAAAAAATTTTGTATAGCCCATAGAAAAAGCACTTAACCCAGCCATGATGTCACATATGGAGCAGAGGGGAAGGGGGCGGGGGTGGTGGTAAAAATGGGCTCTCCTCCTCAAGAGTGCTCAGGATTAGGGCCTGGAAGTCTGTTAGATAATAGATCAAAGACACGGACCAGAGAGCACTCCTTGCTTTTCCCACATAACGCTCGTCTTCATGCATAATGGGGTTTTCAGGAGGGTCCACCTGAAGATCAGGCGACAGACCGCGCTCGTGAAACACACAATGTTGAAGACGTCACCGGTGACACCACGGGCGGTTAATGACAATGCCAGGACGTATATCCCAGCCACAATACATTTCTTCACTACAAACACAATCTTCCTACTAAGTTTTCCTGATTGATCTTTTCTTTTTAAAAACAGATTGGAGAGGAGATATTCACATTGATCCTGCTCTGGGGCATTTTAATTTTTGATTTTATAACAGGCATTCATAATTAAGCTCAGCAGTGGAAGAAGTTTTCAGATCAGCTACTTGAGAGAACGTGTGAATAATTTAAGAATACAACACAGAAAAGGCCCTACATTCAAAAGCTTACTAAAGTAAAAGTACATGTAATACATATTAAGGGTAAAAGTACTCTTAATACAGCAGTATTGCCCCTTAAGTGACATATATTATCTAAGTATTAATGCAACATTTATACCTCACTGGATTTAATAAAATTTGTTTTTGTAATTAATATCTTCAAAACATATGAGGCTACAACCAATGACTAGCTAGCTTAGCTAGTTTAGGTTTCTACTTTTTGACATATTCACCCACTAAAGTTAAAAAACTCTCCTTTTACACGCCACATATTGTGGTTTAAAACTGACATTTATAAACCTGAAGTATTACAGTGTGGTATGTGGACTGGCTTTGGGCTAGGCCGCCAGATTCACCCTGTATCTTTTGGACAGAACCAGGCTAGCTAACTGCTAGCTGTAGCGTCAGTGGTGTGGCTAACGTATGCTAGCTAACTGCTAGCTGTAGCTTCAGTGGTGTGGCTAACGTATGCTAGCTGTAGCTTCAGCGGTGTGGCTAACGTAAGCTAGCTAACTGCTAGCTGTAGCTTCAGCGGAGTGGCTAACGTAAGCTAGCTAACTGCTAGCTGTAGCTTTCAGTGGTGTAGCTAACCTAAGCTAGCTAACTCCTCGCTGTAGCTTCAGCGGAGTGGCTAACGTAAGCTAGCTAACTGCTAGCTGTAGCTTTAGTGGTGTGGCTTTTCTCAGCTCATTCTTGACAATAAGAATGTTACGCCATTCTTTTAAACTGCTCACTGCACTACTAATAATTAGACACCATAGTTGGAGTGACTTCAAATATGCAATATTTCTCTGAAATGTAGGAAATTAGCTTTAACAGGAAATGTCTAAATACTACTTACAGATAGCTGTACCTGAGCTAATTTAGATTCAATGACACATAAAATGTGAAATTTAATTTTCTACAGGCCACTATGGATTTTAAGGCACCATTAATTAAAATGTGACTAGTTTGGCCTCTTTGTATGACAAAAAAAGATGGATTCTCATAATACACAGGTCACCCACCAGATTAAAACCAGTTAATATGAGTAAAAATTATAATATTGTGAGTGATTGCTGTATTTGTACTTATTGCGGGCACCATTTCCTTTTTCCAGCATAAAGACGGCTCACCTCTGAAAACCAGTTCTGAGGTGAAACCTTCGATGCAGACAGGGAGTCGTTCATCAAACAACTTCATCCGAGTGCGCGGCCACGCCGAGCCACAGAATGCAGGGGTCTGCATCAGCAGGGCCATTAGCGTGGAGGGACGAGGGAGAAATCAATGGTCAACTGTTCAGGGGAGACTCCTATTCAGGGCCATGCCTTCGCTCTCGGCAGATGCTAAGTGCTGAGGTCTGAGTGTAAAAATGGCAGGGATAATAGATAGGCAACAGGCAAAACAGGCACTTTATTGAAAAATCTATTGGGAGAGAAACCTGGCTTTTAGAGAATAAGACCTGGACGTACAGTTGACATCTGCTTCGTGGATTCAGAACGGGGGCCTGGAAATATTCATTTCCAAGAAAAAGTCTCATATACAGAATTTGTCTACTGTTGTAGATTTCAGCTCTTGTCGCTCTGCTGCCACCTTATGGACAAATAGGAGAAAATCACAGCTGCTGCGTCCACTTCTTCCAGACTTTTTTATTATTTTCTCCCTAAGATGTTTTTGCTGAAAATAAACATTTTAGTTTGGATGCCTGCAAAGCAAATTACACTTTAAAATAGAGTGTATGAAATTACAGATACGTCCTAATGATTAACTTTCTTATTTAAAAGTCAAATTCAGTGTTAAAACGCGACGACATTCTGGTTTGAACTAATGTGCAAGAATTGATTATTCTAAAAATGGGAAAACATTTGTATCTCCAAAGTTATCCGCATCGTTACTTCAGTGGTTAATGATCAAACTGCTCTGCGTTAACGTTACCTTTCGGGCTTCGAGTTCTTACTGGCAAAGAAATAGCTTATGATGCACTTCTAGTCTTGTCAGAGACAAACACACACACCCTCACTGTGGGAGGTCTTCCAGTGTGTGCGAGTCAGAGTAGAGTGTGTGAGGAGAGAGCTGCTCCATCGCGCTCTGCTGCGGCTGCGCGGACACGATGAGCGGCACGCCGTGGATCACCACGTTCTGGCCCCCCAGGCCCATGTCAGGCACCAGCAGCGCGCCCTCCTCGCAGGGCAAGGCGCTCTCCTCCACCATGACCGCCCCCCCGGGTTTGGACACGTCCTCCGACGGGCCGCGCGGCGCCATGGCGGCGTTCCCGTCCGTCACCACGGTCACCTCGGTGCCGCCTTCCTGGATCAGGGCGTTGAGGCCCTCCAGCTCGGAGCAGGTGGTGATGAAGGTCTGCGTGCCGCTGCCGGCGCCCTGAGCCGTAATGGCGGTCTGCAGCAGGGCCTGGTGCAGCGGGTTGCCGGCGTCTTCGGGGCTGAGCTGCGTCAGGAGGACCGTCTGGGATTCCAGCGCGGCCTCGGCGGTCGGCGGCGCCCCGAGGGGTTGCATAGGAGCGAGCAGGTTGACCTGCTGGATCATGGAGTTCACCACCATGTCCTGGTTTTCTGGGCTTAGCAGGACCATGTTGGTCTTGCGCTGGCCGTCCACACCAGCTGGGATTAAAGGGTTCTCCTGGCCCAGAGGGTGAGACACGATGATTTTGAGCTGCGCGTTGCCGTAAGGAGCCATTGAGTCAGCGGGGACAGGAAGTTTGAGCTGGGCGCCGCTCTGCGACGTCGTGACAGGAACCAGGTTGACGGCGTCGGCCGGCGTGGAGAGCTGGAGCTGCAGCACGTTCTGAGCGTCTCTGTGTTGCTTCTTGTGGCTCCGCAGGGAGTCCTCCCGGACAAAAGAAGCGTCGCAGGAGTCGCAGCAGAAGGCGCGAGCGGCGTCCAGCTTGGCCCGGTACCGGGAGCTGACGGGCTTCGGCGAGTCGCCCCCGCCGCTCTTTCCTCCGCCCCTGCCGCCTTTCTCGGGCTTGTCCGAGTGGCACTTCTTCTTGTGAATGACGAGGTTGCTGCGCTGCTTGGAGGCGAAGCTGCAGAAGTCACATTTAAACGGTCGCTCCTCCGAGTGGATCCTCTCGTGGACTTTGAGCGCTCCCTTGCTGGAGCAGGAGTAGGTGCACTTGGCGCACTGGATGGGCTGGATGGGCGCGTGTTCGCGCGAGTGCTGCCGCAGCGCCGTCTTGTTGGAGCACTTGAAGTCGCAGTGCGCGCAGTGGAAGGAGTTCTCGGTGCCGTGTTTGATCTGGACGTGAGACTTCAGGTTGCCCTTCATGGCGCAGCGGTACTCGCAGAAGTCGCACTTGTACGGCTTCTCGCCCGAGTGGATCCGGATGTGCCTCTTCAGGTCCGAGTTGATTTTGAACTTGGCGTCACACTGTTGGCATTGGAAAGGCGCATCCCCTTGCAAAAGTAATAAGAAGATATGATGTAAAATAGCTGCAGAGGCCCTCCAGGGTCAGCTGAGAAAAAAAAACAGCCATCTGGACACGGCTCTTATTTTTTCTCCTCTGACCCTCGGTCACAACGTGATCCTGAAAGCAGTCAACAAAACGATTCAGGACTCGTACCGGTGTGCGAGCGCAGGTGCACGGTGAGCTGGCTGGAGTTGCGGCTGGCGTAGGGACAGATCTGGCATTTGAACGGCCGCTCGTCGTAGTGGACGCGCAGGTGCTTCTTCAAACTGCTGCTGTCCGCCGCCGCATACGGACAGTGTTTGCACTTGTGCGGCTTTTCGCCCGTGTGCAAGCGGCTGTGCATGTTGAGCTTGTCCCGCCGGCTGAAGCGCTTGTGGCACAGCTCGCACTCGAACGGCTTCTCACCTGGTCGGGAAAGTACGAAAAACGGCTCAAGAGTCAAGTAGCTGATTCTCTAAGGTTCCTGCAAACAGAAGCGCCACGTGCGCCGGGCGCCGACGTACCCGTGTGGGTTTTCAGGTGCCGCTCCATGTCTTTCTGGCCATACTGCGTCTTAAAAGTACAACCTGTGGATCAAGAGAAATTCTGCTTTTACAAGGTGCGGGGAGCCTGTGAACTGGCTGAGCGGCAGGAAGCCGCGTCCAAAAGAAAGAATGTGTTAGAGTCATAAACGGCGAGAGGCACCCACCTGAGAAACAGCAGCTGTGTCTCTTTGAAGTCAGCGTGGGTTTTAATTTTTTGGAAGGTGTTTTCTGCGCTTTGGTCAGGATCTTTTTGACACCTCTCACGACACAGCTCTGGTAGGTCTCCTCGAAGACGAACTCGGCGCCGGAGTCTGAGCGGGTCCAAGGAACACAGCAGATTCTCAGCGCACACGGAAGCGGACTGTTGAGTCGAGCTAGCGTGCAAATCACGAAGCTTCTTACCTGGAAGAGCGGCGGTGGTGACGGTGGTCGACGGGTCAGAGGCACGGAGGGAGCATCCATTTTGCTTGTGGGCGAGAAAGACCTCGAAGTTGTTGTACTGCTGCTTGCAGAAGCCGCAGATGTGGATGTCGGGGCTCACCTCCACCACAACAGAGTGTCCCGCAGCGTCTTCAAAAGGCCGGAAACACAAAACAGAAACCCCGCGATCTCAAAAGGAAGTTTCATCTGAGACTGACGACAAGACGCCTGTAATGTTACGACCTGGATGCGGTGCAGCGTGGGATCGCGTCTGCAGCTGGTTTCCCTTACCTTCGGCGGCGTACGCTGCCATTTTCGGGGCTTGTTTTGACGGAGATCAACTCATCTTGTGGCTCCTCCGAGCCTACACGACGTCCGCCATGTTGTTAAAAAGCGCCGACTCCGCAGCCGGAAGAGCTGCTCCACATTTTAATAAAGTGGAATCTCCCCGCTGTTTCGATATCGACGACAACAACCATTTCACTTCACTGTCAACACTGATACAGATCGATTTTTTTTTACGACGCGCTGCGCGAGGTTTACGGCAGCGGTACAGGCTTCCGGTGACGTCATGCGTTGCTTTTGGGACAGTGGGAAAAAGAGGAATTCTCGCGTTTATTAATTAATTTTCCTCTAAATTTGTCCAGGTTTTATATTCATGTATCTAAGTTTAGCATATGAATTATCTGTCATAAAACATAAATCATAATAGTTGAAATCTTTTTGTTGTTTAACACGTACAGGGCCAATTTACTTTATTAATCATCACTATGGAACTGATGACTTTTGGGATTTACGAGCACTTGAACGCAGCATAAGCGGCGGGAAGCCCGAAAGCAGCGGAACTAAACCGGATGTTGTGAAAAAATATAGAAAGTATTAGTTTTTTTTAAATAACACAATTAGACCTACTTGTGTATGACTCCAACATTTTATACACAGTCGGAGACTCAAACGCGTAAAGTGTCTCGGGGAGGGAGCGAGAGAGACACAGAGAGACGAATTTGAGCGAATCGAGAATCTTCCGGGGCTAACGCTAACGGCTAACGACGTTTTCAAGAGGCCTAGCATGGCCGCTACCGCCGCCTTTCGTCCCGGAGGGCCGCGTGAGTGCGGCCTACGGCAGCAAGCAAATGTTTGCTGGAGTCACCTTAAAAATTTGTATTTGAATGAGTTCCCATCGGCTTTTTTTTGCCCGTGAGATTTTAAAAAAAAGAGGCTGCGAGGTTAGCATGTTTCATAATACAGCCCGAGTTGTTAGCAATAGCCGCGAGACCCACAAACGGCTTAAAACAGCCGTTTTGTCGTGTGGAAGGTAAGCTAACACTTAAAACACACATGTAGCCTCTCAAGTGAGAAATTCACTGGGTTGTTGGGCTGAGTGAATGAATAAACCCCCTCCTCCCTTCTCTCTCTCTCTCATTCTATCTCCCTCTTATTTCTTTTTTTTTTTAAAATGCCAGCGCCGTTGTAGCTGGTGTGAATAAGCCATGAAAGTGAGTGACACGCAGCTCCATTTTCAGTGGCAGGTCCTTAACTGCCTGATTGCCACTGTGAAGCTCGGGAATTTTCCTTACGCCGACATTCCTGCGCGGCAGAGAGGCACAGGACTGATTCCTTCCCTGCTGAAACAGCAAATCCCCCCCATCAGACGTGAGGTACACACACACACACGCAGACACACACACAGACACACACATGGTTGCAGGGCCTTTCATGGCCTGCCCACATGAATCAGTTGACGATCGTGGTCTGTGAATGTGATTTTTTTTTTCTCCTTTTTTTGTCATGAATTGTCCACACACACACACACACACACGTTTATGTCATATTGAAAAACCCCGTCTGACATTTTTTTTGGGGGGCGGGGGGTTGAAAGACACGAAAAAGGAGATAATGAAATAAATAAGGGGGTCTGACCGAAGGGCGTGCAAATCATATGCACATAAATCCTCCACCACCACCACCACCACCACCACCCCCACCCAGGCCGGCATTACAGCTCAGTTAATGTGCATCAAAAGACCACATTTACACGGGACGGACAAATGACTCAGATATGTGGTAATTAAAGAAAGATTTGTGTCACCCCCCTCAGGCCGGCGTGCTCGCTTCTTGATCTGGACTTCATTTTTGTTTTTATCGGCTTCTCTCACCTGCGGTCGAGGATTTTCCTCCTCTCTTCTTCACTGATCACTTTGCCTAAATTCTCCCGATCAATTAACGAGTCTTTTGGACTCTGAAGGTATCGGAAAACAGTGGAAAACGCACATCACTGTTACCCAGAATGCACATTTGTGTATTTAAAATATTAAATTTATAGAAAGAGTCATAGAAAACAAAGAAAAAAGCATCAATTTTACATTTAAAAAGCTGCCATGTGTTTGACCTTTTTCTTTTTGTCAGAAGAGCTGATTGATTGACAATTAATTGATTATTTTGGGTGTGGGCGCTGATCGATCCGTCTGCCTCTGCCGTTTGGATCCGGAGACAAAAGCAGGACTGGGACGTCCCGCGGCGCCGGTTCTAATTCACCGAGACGCCCGAGTGTTCGGCGAGTGATGTAATGCCCCTCTTCTCCCCCAATGAGACGAGGGCAACGAGGGGGAGGGGTTAGGTGGTGTGTGTGTGTGTGTGTGTGTGTGTGTGTGTGTGTGTGTGTGTGTGTGTGTGTGTGTGTGTGTGTGTGTGTGTGGGGCTCTGTCACATTATTTTCCCCCACCGAGGCACGCCAGCTGCTTACAGTTGCTTAATGGCCGCGAGCTGTCAGGAGGCATCACAGGCCGCCGCCACACAGGAGCGGCAGATGCTTTAATTGCACGGTGACTTGTAGGTTGTCAGCGGCAATTATAGCGGACTTCCACCTGAGGGCACCCACACGACGCCGTGGGGCCCCCCGAGCGCCGCTCCGGTCCGGACGGGGGCCGCGGACGGGTCCTCTCTTCGGCGGCCGTGTGCTCTGAAGATTGTGGCTGTTTTAGACGTGAAATATTTATCCAGCTTTGTCACCTCGGGGCCCGTCGCTCGCCGCGCCGTACGGCAGGTCGTGGTGTGCAGAGTTTGAGTAATTTTGCTCATTATTAATTCATGTCATTCCCCCTCTCCCCGTCCCCCCCCCACCCTTTGTGATACAGGGGAGGCTCGCCCGCCGCCAGGCCCCGAGATTATCGTCGTCAAGGGGAAGCAAATAAAGAAAAAAAATGGTGAGTTCAAAGCCCGCGTTTGTCCGGTTCGTTGTACGTTCAGCCGCAAGGAAATACTGTATTACATGCTCGGAGTTGTGCCACACGCTATTTATATGCCCCCCCCCCCCCGAAATGATGATGATGATGATGATGATGATGTTAGCGGCGCGACTCGGGGATCAGACGCACACGCGCTGACCTTCGCTTTGTGACGCGTCATCACGTTTGAAAGAAGGCGAACGACGTCCCACGTTCGTTTTTTTGAGCCGCGACACAAATTATACACACACGTGTGAATTCCTCCGGTCATCGATTGGTCGCACAGTGTGTACACACACACACACACACACACACACACAGATTTGCACACGCAAGCAAGTGCGCTACACATGAAAGCTGGTCTTTGTATCTGCCGAGTGATGCAGACGAGGCCGCGGGGCTGCGTGCGGCTGCACAATGGCAGGGCCGTCTTGTGCGTGGTAGGAAATCGTACGCGTTGCCGTCGGGGGAGGGGGGGGGTCGATTGACCTGCCCCCCCCCCAAATTAAAAGCTGCATTTCTATAAAAGCAGAGGTTGTTTTTTTTTTTCTTAGCGGCGTCCGCTCTGGCAGGAAGGGACTGTGGGCCGCCTTGTACTTTGCTTTAGCGTCAGCAGGGGGTGTGCAAAATCCAGCTAGGGCGGGCGGGGGTGAGGGAGGGAGGGTGGGGGTGGGGGTGGGGGCGCCTCCTCCCGTGCCTCCTCCTGTGCCTCCTCCCGTGCAGCTTACAAGGCAGTGCTCCAGTTTGTAGGAGCTGACATTTTGGAACCAGTGGGTCAGCAAAATGGAGAAGCTGCGGAGATGCATCAAAAAGGCGGGCGAGACGTTTGATCGCGGGACGGGTCGCGCCGTAATTTATTGCGTAACCTCACAGGCGAGTCCTGATTACGGGAGCCGACCGTAATGTCGGTTTCACGCGTGTTTTTTTTTTTTTTTACCGCGGGGGGAAAACGAGGCCGCGGGGCCGAACGTCCCCCGAAACCCCCAAACCTGCAAAGTTGTCACGACGGAGGAGGGAGTCTTGATCGTTAGGCGGAAAACAGACACACACACGCGTGGACACACACACACACACCTACGTGGCGGTCGTCATCGTCACAGAGCGAGCGCGGCTCCTAATTGGACGGAGGTGTGTGTAGATAATGAAGCCAGACCTCACACCTGCCAAACCTCCGCCGGCCACTTAAATCTGCCTCGCTCTGCCGCTCTGCAGGGGCAAGAGAGCGAGGGAGGGCAGCCGCTACAGGGAGGATCCCTGTCAGCAGCGTGGACCCCCCCCCACCCACACCCACACACACACACACACACGCACACACACACACACACGCAGCACCCACCTCACCTCACTTCACTTCACTGTAAATCCTCTGGTGTCGAGCGTTTCAGACGGAGAAACGCAGGAAGTGCTGCACCAGCTATTTTGTTTCAAACTCTCAAAATGCTTCCCCAGTTGTCTTTGGTGACAGCGTCGCGTGTGTGTGTGTGTGTGTGTGTGTGTGTGTGTGTGTGTGGGGGGGGCGTATTGTGCCAGCTTTTAGCGGGGTGTCACTCGCCGCGCTGAAAGGGAAATCAGATAGACGCCTCGACGGGGAGAAACACTTCTGTACGGGAAGTTTACCTGACAGTCGGGCGGCGACGGCACGACACCGTATCAGTCGTGGCAAAAAGCTCCACCAATTAGGGAGCGGGATTTTTTCCCTCTGGGGGAAAAAAAATCGGAACAAAACGGAATTCCACTGTTTTTTGTTTTTTTTTTTGTTTTCCTCTCGAGTTGATCCATAAATGAGGCTCAGGGAAAAAAAAATCAGTCCGGAGGAGGAAAATATGGTTCAGATAAAACACACCGGAGAGAAAGTTCCTCTGCCGGCAGGAGGAGGTGTGTGTGTGTGTGTGTGTGTGTGTGTGAGAGAGTGTGTGTGTGTGGGCATCAGTCTTTGTTAGCTTATCATTAAGTCAGCCATGTCAGCTTCTACATCCGCGGCTGTGTCTGCTCTCAAAAGGTTGCTCTGGTAAACGGCGGGAATCAATAACTGTGTGGTGCTAACAGACATAAACGGGGTGTGTGTGTGTGTGTGTGTGTGTGTGTGTGTCGGGGGGGGGGGGGCGGAGGCTTTCGGGCCGTCTCCTTTTGATCCGTCGGCCCCCCCATGGACACTGGACCAAAAAAAAAAACTGCGCTCGTCAAACTCGCGGTCCACGAAGCTGTTGAGCTGGCAGGTTTTTTCTACGGCGGGAAAATGACGGCGTTGAACCGGGTGCCATGTCTGAACAAGCTCCCACCCCCACCCCATTTCTGACCGGGTGGAGAAGAACCCCCCCACACACCTCCCCCGGGGCCAGGTGGTTCTGTCGGCCCGCGATACCCACCCAGGAGGGAAACCGGCGGTGTCGAAAACAAGCATCCGCCTCTTAGCTCGCCTCCTCCTCCCCGTGGCGATAGATGACAGATAACACAAAAACTAAAAGGCGCTGTAACCGTAGAGCATCACACTGGTCGCCATCGCCCCCCCCCCCTCCCTCGCCAACGCCGAGACACTCTCAGCGCCCGTGGATCCTCTTTCGGAGCCGCAGCGATAAGCGACGCCCCTGAAACGAAATCGCGCGGAAACCGAAAGCTTATCGAGATGAAGGCGCGCTACGAGACGTCTTCGTCCCCAGGAAGACGACGCGGCTTCTTAATTGAAATATTATTTTACCGCCGTTTGAATTATTGATGCGGCCGTCGACTCGGCTTCGTACCTCCGAGGGAAAAAAAAAAAACAACAACAACAAAACAACCCAAACAAACCCCAAAACACAGGACGTGACGCGGGAACGGCGAGCGCCACTTCATATTTTATTCACCGAGTCCCGACGAGCGCTCACGTGGCCCGACGCAATTTACTGGAGATCCAGTGGCCGGAGCTGAGCTGTCCGTCGGCCGCTAATGAGATCGTGTGTGTGTGTGTGTGTGTGTGTGTGTGTGTGTGTGCCGGCTGTCGTCCTCTAGGTGATGGGTTTTAAGACTAAGGCAGTGATACTTCATTAATTAACCTTCACATTCTATGTAGATCTGCTCATCAAGATGCAGTTAATTAAAGAAAGGTCATTCCAAGGGCTGCTGGGAAAGCGGCGTCATTACAATGGAGGGACGGCGCCGCTTTGAGCCAGATAACTTGGGCGGGCGGCCGGTGGGGGGGGTGGGGGGGGGGGGGTGCTAAAATGGCAGACGACTCGCTAGCAGCCTTTCATTTTTTTTTTTTTTTTTGTTTTTAGAAAAGCTCCGGTGGAGAAAGTCTCACCACTGGCGTCTCGCTGTAGTTCTTCCTGTCCCGTCACTTCCTGCTTTCTCTGACCTCGGTCAGCGTACGGGGAAACAGAAGAAGAAGAAGAAGAAAGAAGAAGGAGAAGAAGAAGAAGAAGAAGAAGAGAAGAAGGAGGAGAAGAAGGAGAAGAAGAAGGAGGAGGAGGAGGAGGAGGAGGAGAAGAAACGCCGTCTTGAGTAAATAACAGGCCCGGGACTCAGCGGGATACAAAACAGTGAAAGTCTCTGTCGGTGTTTTCAATCTGGGAGCGTTTGTTTTTTGTGCAAGCGCAAGCAGGGCGGGCGGGGACGGCGCGAAACGGTGACCTGCAGACTCGGTCGGTGACCGGTGACCTGCAGACTCGGTCGTTGACCCGCGTGTGATCGGACTTAGCGTTACAAATGGCTTCCCGTAACGTTTATCGCCGCAGCTTTATTTCCCGATGACGGCGGCGGCACCTCCTCCTCCTCCTCTTCGTCTCATTTTGGGGGGGGGGCGGCGGCGGCGTCCATTTATAAAAAACAAAAACAAAACAAAACATGTTGCCGTGCTGCAAAATTGTAGCGAGCCTTCGCCGCCTCCCCCGCGGCCGCTCAGTCGTCCCCGAGCGTCTTTCGGCATCGCTCGCGACGGCAGGCGTGAGGACAAACGAGGAGCGTGCGGGGTTGTATCCGCGCCGCCGCCGCGATTCAGTAACTGCTGACCCTGGACACGGAGCCATTACGGCAGACGAGGCAGGGCTCCCCCGGCGGCGGCCGGGGGGGGGGCGGCCCGCCGCTAAGGTGCGGAGACATTACCGCGTGTCGTAATTTACGGCGCGGGCGCGGCGAGGCGTCGCTGACGGAGAGCCGCGGCGCTTCGTCGGGCCGCCTGTAAATCAGCGTGTGTGTGTGTGTGTGTGTGTGTGTGTGTGTGTGTGTGTGGGTGCAGACGGCAACACTGTTTGATCTCTTTCAGACACTCTAATAATCTGGCCCCCCCCCCCGCCCCCTCCCTGATTGATACCTCCACACAACAAAGCACATTACGCCAGCAAACCACCGCAGCCATCACCGTGTGTGTGTGTGTGTGTGTGTGTGTGTGTGTGTGGTGGTCATCAGTATTGCCAGTGGCCTGGGGAGGGGGGGGGGGTGGGGAGGGATGGGGGGGATGAATGAGTCTTCTGCAGAAACACAGGGTCATTTGGAGTCTCTAAACCAATGACAGGCTAACGGGTTCACAAAATGATCACTGGAGGGAGGGGTGGGGGGGTGGATGGGGGGGTGGAGTAGTGGGTGGTGGTTGTCGGGTGGGGGGTGGGGGGGTAGTATCGCCAAGTGCCGCGAGAAATCCAGCGAACAGATAAAGGCTCGCCGAAACGTCTCATCTTCTTACTCGCGTTCAATTTTTTTTTTTTGGCGCCGCAGGAAATCGTCATCGAAGGGAAATCCGCCCGAACGCCCCCCCCCTCCTGCGCCGTGACGGACGCGGCGCGGCTGAACGCTCGCATCCTTTCTTTAAAATGCTGATATTTCCCTTTTTTTGTTTTTTTCTTCTTTATTCCGTTCGCGGCCTTCGATCAAATCGAAGCCGCATCCTTTTTTCCAAATTGCCTTCCCGACCGCCTCCGTCGCTGGATACGGCTCATGTACAAAGAGAGAAATGTCCCGTCCAACAATAACCCCCCCCCCCCTCGCCCCCTCGCCCCCCTCGCCCCCCGTCCCATTCGTGCCGCTCAGCTTCAGAACGTCATTGGTCCTGAATGTGACAGTAAAACATAACTCCACCTTTTTTTTTCTTTTCTTTTCTTCCTCTTTTTTTTTTTTTCTCTTCCTTACGATTATTCAGCCCCAAATTCAATAGCAATTTTCCGCTCAGTGAAAATAGCGGGTTTCAATCTCGCCGGAGTGATGTCACTTCGGAGGGACGTTCACAAACGGCGCGGCGGCGGCGGCGAGCGAACGGATGGACGCGCGAGGATTCGTCTCGCTGGGGGAAATGACGCTCGTCGTTTATCGATGAAGAGGAGGAACCTCTTCAGACGCCGCACGTGGCGTTTTTTTATTTATTTATTTTTTTATCGGAAAGAAAAAAAGAATAAAAATGGCGCCGGCGTTCGAAAGTAACGCTTTAAAAAAAAAAAAAAAAGCAATTATAAGTGTGTTTGTGCGTGATGCATCAGGAGTAATGAACGCCCCGTAATGAAGGCGACGCAACGTTTGCGATCGCTGAGCCGTGCACGCTCGCGCCCGCCCTGCTCGACGAAACAAACGGAGCGGCGGAAATGGTTCTCATTAGCGTTGTTTTCGTATTAAGTCGCTCGGACGAAGTTGACGAACCCGGCTCCCCCCCCCCGCAAACAAACGCCATCACCACCTCCTATAGCTACACCCCCCCCTCTTTCCTGTGGGGATGGGGTTGTGCGTTAAGATGGAGCAGCAGCAACAGAACGAGCCCTGCCTCCATCCGCCGCCGGGACGGAGCGTCTGTTCTCCGCCCGTGAGAAGGTGGAGGAGGGGGAAGTGGTCTGGCGCTCTGCAGATGAGCCGCCGCCGGGCTGTTCGGCGAGGGGGGGGGGGGGGGGGGGGGGAACAGGTGCGCCGGGCTTCTGGCTCCCACCATGTGTTCCAGTTGTTTCATCTGCACCTGTCGTCCCCCCCGAGTTCAGTTGTGCGTCTGCTTTGTTTGTGGGTTTTTATTAGGTTGTTGGTTGGCGTGTTGGAAAGGCGTGGGCGTTTCTAATAAGAGCGGCTGCGTCCCATTTCAGCCCGAGGGATGGGGTGGGTGGGGCGGGCAGAATGGAACGCGGCCCCGTCGTCGGTCGAACCCACGCCGTGACCGAGCCCGACGCGACGTGTCGCCGACATCCGGGGTCCAGTTCCACTAATCTCTCTGTCTCGCCCTCTTCCTGTCGCGGCGCGGCGCTCTGGTTGGGACGCCCCCCCACTACCTGATGGGACATTTGGCAGGACGCTGCTGCTAATATCACCTTTCTTGTTACATCTTCGCTTTTTCCAGTAAACGGGGGTAATCTGAGCCGCCGGGTCGAGCCCTGTGCTTTCAGAGGACACGTAGGTGACATGACTTAGTGCCCCCCCCCCACACACACACACACACATACACACACACAACACCCCTCGCCCCCCCACGCCGGAACGAACATGAAGATTAATAAGTAATGTCCGTATAAAGATGATATCCACCTTTCAGATTAGAGATTAATGCGTTTGATCACAGAGGAAGCGGTAACACGAAACGAGCGGCCGGTGTGTGTGTGTGTGTGTGTGTGGGGGCGGCGTCTGGACACGACGTCTGGATTCAAACAAAACTTTATTCCTCTTCCCCGCGTGACGTTCCCGCGCGCCGGCCCGATAATGAGGACAGTATTGAGCGGCGGCGCTGTGAAATGAAACCGTCCCGTGTAATTCCGCCGCCGGTTCCCTGTGGCATTTTGTAATTTGTCGCACTTGTTTGTGTTCTGTTTCGCGCTTTAATATCACGGTATTGCCTTCAATTCCAGCCGCGAGATAAACTTCTATTTCATTTCGCGGGATTAACTTAGCGGGCGGCGCGCTGCGCGTCTCAAGGTGTTCGTGTGGTTTTTTTTTTTTTTTTTTCTGTTCTTGTTTTGTTTTATCTATGAATTATTTAGGAGCCGCGGAAAAACCGGGTCGGACCGCGCTGCGCCGGCCGCGCGTTTTCTCCCGTCTCTCTTTCAGCAGCGATCTCGCCGACATGTTTAATTTGGTCGAGCCGCGGCTGGGATTAGGCGGTTTCGGGCGGTGTAATTTCCCTGAAGGAGGAGCGCGTGGAATTGCAGAGTGATGACGATGAAGGCGGGCGGAGAGTCGCGATCGTCCGCACACCGTTTCATATCATTTTTGGTTTTTTTTTTTTAGCGTTGAAATAAAACCGTTTTTTTTAGCGCCGTAATCCCCCCCCCCCAGCCCCCCGTCGCGGGGTCGTTCGTCATCATTCCGGGGGAAAGTTCAGCGGGTCTATTAATGAGAGATTCCCTGTTTTCCTTTACGCTCCGCAGCACTTTTTAAAAATGCTAATGGACTCCGACGAGCACCTGAGCCGGGATGAAAGTGCCCTAATTCCCGCTCGAAAGGTCACTGCCGTGAGTTATGGCGGCATAAGCACCTGAAAGCTATTCCCTTGTTAGATTTGACAAAGGGAGGCTGCCATCCACGTTTTTTTTTTTTTTTTTTTAAATAGCGTTGGGTAATAAATGATCATCGGCGGGACGTGACTTTTCCTCTGACATAACTCCACTGCCGGCTGATTTACATCCCCAACGCTCGTCCCCGAAATTGTTTAAAAACGAGGCGGCGGCGGCGGCGCACACTTCTACGGGGGAAATGGCTAATTAGCCGGCTGTGAAAAACGCAGGCGCGCTTGTTTTTTTTTAACTCGACAACGCCGCGTGTTGCAGTTGTGCGACCGGAGTCGAGCGAATCCCGTTTCTGCATCGCCGCCCCGTCTTCGCCATCAATTATGAAAGCATGCCCTCTGCACGCGGGGCAGCGTTGCTCGCCAGGTCCCCTCGCCCCCCCCCCTCCCCCCCCCGCCACCTTCGCCGGGTCCCCGTCCTGTTCTGGTGGCGGCCCGCGGAGCCGGGATCACGGTGACAGTTTCAGGTGGAGGAGTCTATTAATAGTTTACCTCTCAGCCAAAAGCATTTCATCATTTTTTGGTGTCTGAGGGCTTCCTAAAAAAAAAAAAAAGGGGGGGGGTGGTGGGGGGGGGGGTCGTGCGTCTCAATCTGGCCCTTCATATTTCACGCTGCTCAGGATTATAAATAAAAGGACGGGTTCTGACCCGGGCGATTAGTTACCCAGCATCCTGTGGGTGGACGGTGCTTTGTCTCCTGTCAGGAGGCAACAAGGGCCGCAATCAAATGGGTGTGTGTGTGTGTGTGTGTGTGTGT
This sequence comes from Psettodes erumei, assembly GCA_016785225.1. Taxonomy (NCBI): domain Eukaryota; kingdom Metazoa; phylum Chordata; class Actinopteri; order Pleuronectiformes; family Psettodidae; genus Psettodes; species Psettodes erumei. Next base: position 140,681 of record JAFBJZ010000969.1, read on the forward strand.
GTGTGTGTGATATATACCTGCTGAAGTGGGGGGGCGACAAACAACAGCGATCTGTCAACAAAAAGGGGGCGGGTGTCAGCGGGGGAGCAGGTCAAGCTGTGGGTCGGTCTCAAATACAAGTGCACCTCTGGTGATTGTGCCCCCCCCAGAGATGAGCCCCCCCCCCATGTAGTCCAAAGGTGGGATGGGCCCACCCCCCCCAACCTTAAGGAGGCTCCTTTTGATCCTCTTGATGGCGATGGCGAGGGAACACAAGGCATCACGAAAGGAAGGGGGGGCGTGTGTGTGTGTGAGTGTGTGTGTGTGTGTGTGTGTGTGGGGGGGGGGGGGGTTGCGCTCTGCAGGACGGCCCCGCTCCGTACGGATCGAGCGTCTGTTCCCGTCACGAAAAACAACAAACAAACGTAAAACTTAAAAAACACAACTTTGTGCGTCAGAGTGTTTCTATCAAATCCAGATTGACAGGCCTCTCTGGAAAATTAACGATTTATGTTTCTCTGCAAACGCTCAGTCGCTAACCACCCGAACACCCCCCCACCACCACACACACACACACACACACACACACACACACACACCACACCCCCGCGAGCATTGACTTTTTACTCCGCAGATTGCAACTCATCCATTTTTTAATTGTGTTCATTTTTACCTGGGTCCCACCGGACCCGCTGCGGCGGTGGTCGTTGTCATCCGTCTGCTCTGACAGGAAGCGAGAGAGGGGAGGGGTGGTGGTGGTGGGGGGGAGGGCGAGCGAGCGGCGCGGCGGCGGCGGCGGCGCCCGACGTGTCGGGCTTATCACACAGCCGAGCGATCCGGAGGTGACATCCTCCACTGAGTCGCTGACATTTCACGGACGGTGCAAATCTATCCGTCTCTGTCAGGCGTCCGCCTCCGTTTTTAGCGTTCCCGGAGTTAGCATATTGATCACCGGGAAACGCATGAGCGACGACTCCTTGTTTTCTGCTCCTTAAAATGGGCACCGCGAGTCGCGCCGGACTCCTCCGGGCCTCCATCCACGCACACGGACACACACACACACACACACACTTCCTGAGTCGCATAAAAACGTGGAGGGCATTCAGGGCCGAGGGCTCGACTTCTCTTCGAGTTTTCTGGAGGAAAGTTTTCCCGCGTGTTTGAACCAGAGTTTTCGTGCGGTAGGAAATAATCTGTCTGCTCCTTGACGACCCCCCCCCCCCACACACACACACACTTTAGCGGTTTCCTGGCGACCGTATCAAAGGATGCGTTGAGCTTTTTTTTCAGGCACGTGTGTATTCAATAATCTGCAGCTTCCTTCTGCAACACTGCGAGGCTTTGTTTCCATCAGGCGATGCACAAAACACACACACACACACACACACACACACACACACACACACACACACACACGGGAACCCGGGTCCCGCCGCGTGTAAACGACGACACCTTCTGTTATTGGTGCGACAGCGCGCGACGCCATAATTGATTAATAACGCAAAGCGTCTGGGGAAAGCGATCGCCCTCCGAAAACGAGGGGCGACGACCGGGCGACAAATCGGCGGCGACAGAGCGGCACATGGGGGTGGTGGGGTGGTGGGGTGGGGGGGCAACATCTGCGCAGCGGCGGCGCCGAGGTCAAACCGTCTCGCGGTTACAAAATGCCATTTTTTTTTTCCTGTCCTCGGCGAGCAGGTGCGAACAAACCGGGGCGGCCAATCGCGCGGGAGCGAGCGGCCCGCGGATAGATGGGGGGGGGGGCGGGGGCCACCCGGTGTCGAGCAGATCCAGCGCAGACTGACACGTTGTGCGTGTAATCTGCGGTGCGGGGGGAGAGATTACCCCCCGCCCCTTCTGTCAGAGGCTGGATTATGTCCAACATCCCCATAAAGGGTTTTCTCTCCCTCCCTCCCTGGATTTACGACAGTGGATTTCGGAAAAAGTTCTCCAAGCCAATTCTGATGCCCCCGCTAAGTACCCGGGTGGGATTAGGAGGTGGTGGTGTGTGTGTGTGTGTGTGTGTGTGTGTGTGTGGGGGGGGGCTCTTGATGTGCAGGAGCAGTGCATTGTGGTCCGGTTTTATCCGCTGCAGTTGCATGATGATGATGTCGTACACGTCGGGAAAGAGAGCGAGCGTTTCAGCGTTTCATCTGCAGCAGGTGGCAAAGCAACGTGGGGAGGGGTTGTGTGTGTGTGTGTGTGTGTGTGTGTGTGTGTGTGTGTGTGTGTGTGTGGGGGGTCTTACTTTGACAGTAAAACTTTACAATTATAAAAAAAAAGAAGCACACACGTTGTAAATTATAATGAAATGCAGCGATGACTTTCCTGCGATCCAGGAAAATAAACAGGAGGAAAAGTTGCGATGCTTGTGTCGTTGTGCGTCCGTGTGCGAGAGTGTGTGTCCAGACGTGGGAGGTAGACAGTCACCTTCACGGCACCACAACAACAACCGCCGTTGTGCGTCTGCGACGAAGCCGGGCGGCCTCCGTCTGCAGCTGTAAATTCAGACTGACTGACGGAGGCCCCGGCTCGGCACGCCGAGGATAAACCCCACCCCCGCCACACACACACACACACACACACACACACACACACACACACACACACACACACACACACACACACACACACACACACACACCCGTCGGTTCCTCACCCTGCCCTCGGAGATCGCTTACATCAAAGCACCAATCAAAAACCGGTGCAGATATAATTTGTCATCAGGGATTTCCTGCCGGAGAATTATAGAGAAGATACAGGCCGATCAATACTATGGATTTTCGCCGCAGTGGCTGATTGTCCAATTGCCGTGAAACATGTACCGAGATAAAAGGGCACGCCTGCCATTTTGCAACAGACTGCCGAGTCAGCGCGGCAGCCTGTCAGATACTTATAGGCTGCCGTGATAGAAAATTATCATGCTGCAGTGTCCGAGTACTATTTAACACGTTTTCCCGCCGCGGGACGTGATTCATCACCGGCGCTGCCCCCCCCTCCTCCTCCACACTTTTTTTTTTCCTCCTTCTTGCTTTTTGAGGAGGCGTCACTCCGCGTCATTGTCCCGCCGCGGCCGCACGCGGGTGGTATTTAAGAGGAGGCGCGCCGCGATCCCGGCCCGCCGGAGGATGTCGGCCGGAATTAGGGGAGATGGAGGAACGCCGCTCTGCTGCCCGCTCACAGCGCTAGTTAAAAAAAACCCATCCTCATCCTCACCCCCCCCATAGAGCCTCTGATCTCAGGGGATGAAACCCCTGGTTCACGGCCCCCGGCGTCGACCGGTTCTTGTTGAGCAGCGAGGTCAACCGGTCCCGCAGGCAGGCGGGCTGAGGCCGGGTCATCCTTGCCACGTGTGCAGCTCGTGTATATCTCCTTCAGACATTCATGTTCCCCAGAGGATGAACCCTGCCGACTTGAGGATCCTCTGTTTACCATTGTAGCTTTATACCATATGGAGTTAACGGCTATCAGAGGATGGGCATGATGTCTGATGCGCATGCTCCTATTCCCCTGAGGATGAACTTGATGAAAGTCGGTTCTCTGGGTGGCAGCAGCTCACGGGGACCCCGAATGCCAGGTGGAGAAAATGAGCGGCTGCAGCTCGCCTACACGGGTGGCGACCCTCTGCCGTCTTTTACCGTTTTACCGACGCGCTGCGGCCGTAACGACCCGTTTTTAACGCCGCTCGCTCGAGTCCGCCAGGCTCCAGATTTAGACACGAAAGTAAAAAAGAAACCCAACAAATCTGGCAGCACCACCCGCTGGAATAAAACCCCCTGCTCGTATCCTCGGATAATGAAATAAAACTTTACTTTTTATTTTTTTGAGTACTTTATTACCCAGAAGTCATATACTGTGAGTACGCGTAGGAACGTAAACGGTAGGGATGATGCTGCTGCAGCAGATTCACTTCAGTTTGTCAAGCGAGGATGAGGAGGAGTACCCCGGCTTCCTCAACGCCCGTGGTGCCGTTTCAATTGAAGCTTTATTAAACACTTATTTTTTATTTAGAGTTCAAAATAGAATAATGATGTTGTCAGCATGACTCTGTGACTCTAGGGGCGCTACAGTCCGTCCATTGCTTCTTTTCCACTGTAGTTTGGAGGATGAAGGATTTATAAATGGAGTATTGGACATTTTCCCCTTTTTGAGGCGATTACAGTGCAGCTCAGCGCCTCACCCGGATTTGTCCCGGTATTCCAGACGGCCGGTCCGGACTGTGAATCCTGGAAGGGCGGAAGTCAGCCAATCTGTCACAGATGATGAGCTGAAGGGGATGGGCAGGAAAGGACGACGCAAAACTTTGCCAGAAACTCGAGCCGTTTCCCTTAAAGACACAAACATTTGCGCGTCTTTGTTGAGTCCTGAATCCTGAAGTCAGTTTTTATGCAGATGACGCTGCCGTGTTGCAGAGCTGCTGCGGTCAAGGTTTGTATTGGGTCAGATTGGTTTTATGAGCTGGATTTTGAGGGTAGGCCGGTTTCACGGCAAAGTTTCCATCACAGGGACGAGCATGTTTTTTTTTTTGGGGGAATTGGGGGGGGTGGAGAAAAAACACACGTGCAAAATCAGAATTTGTACTGTAAGGCAATGAGGACTTTTGTGCACTGTAATTGTTATTATTCCCAGACACAAATTGGAAAGCGTCACCTGCCTGACACCGGCGATCAGTTGTCATTATGGGGGCACTTCCCCCACCCCGGCCGCCGCAGATAGCTGTCTGTTGACACCCACAGTAATTGAGGAGGGAGCGTCGCCGCTGAAGGCTCTCAGAGGGGAGGACGAGCACTTGATCAGAGCGTTTTTATGTCTTCCCAGATGATTTGATTTCACATAACGTCTATTTTACAGCCAGATACGCCATTAATTTGCATGATAGCGAGCCCAAATGTGACGTTTTTATTTAGACGTCGCCGCCGATGTTTTTGCGCGGAGAACAATTGGGCGGCGTTTTTTCTTCTGTCAGTCTTTCAGAGCACCCGGCGTCTCATTATATCATATCTAACAGAGCGGTGAATGGCTGCCTCGCTCCTCACACTGCTGTGTCAGGTCAATGTGCCATTTTTTAAGTGGTGACGGGCGGGAGGCGGCGGCGGCGGCGGCGGCGGGGGGCGCGTCGTTGACAGCGAGATGATGGTTTCACGTTTAACTCTTTGTTGTTGTTGTTTACCAAGAGCGGAAGCTAACGAAGGAGTGACTCCTCCGTCATGTGGACAAAAAAAAAACAACGCTCCCATCCAGGAAGTGCTTCGGGTTCTCCTCCCTCTCCTGTTAGCCCCCGGGCTGGCAAACGTTCGGTGGGGGGGGGTTAGGGGGTGGGGGGGGGGGGGGCAGGTCTTGGCGCCCGACGCGCTGAAGCGAGAACAAGGCGCTTCTTTTCCCACGAACCGGAGCCAAGCGCCAGCACTTAAGGTGAAGGGCCGAGGCGCTGGAGAAGTAATTTAATCCGAGGCTCTGCCCGATTCCCTGGGCGGCCGAGTTTAAGGAAGGTCACACGCGGGGGGGGGGGGACCAGGCGCCGGTGACCCCCTCCCCAATTACGGGGCGCTCGCAGCCGAACGCATCACAGCGCCGTCCGGAGTGACAGTCATTTAGCGGCGGCTCATCTGAGGGGAGGAAGCGGGAGATGGATGATGAGGAAATAAAAAATGATTTGCCAGGACCTGTTAGCCACTTCTCTCTACACAGGCCTGCCGCTCCCCCAGCTCCTCCCTGTCTTATTCCCCACCCCCCCCCCCCACACACACACACACACACACACACACACACACACACACACACACGCTCCGGCTCGTCCCACCCCCGCTGCCCATCTCCCTCCCGCTCCGCGGACACGTGACAAACTCGGCGTGATTATTGGCGCAATCACTCATGTAACAGCCTGCCCGGCTTTCCGCGGGGGGCTCCGGTATTTGTCACTGTCACTTCCCCAAGTGCTCCGCCATTGTCTTGGAAATTGTATGTGTAAGGCGGGCGACGCCGGTGACCCACTTCGACAAGGGAGCCGGCGATGTGAGGGCGCTCATCATGCCGGGAAAAAAAAAAAGAAAAACGAAAAAACAAAAAAACAGCGGTTTGATGTGTCCTATTATGTGTCCCAGCAAGAGCCATAAATAATTGTGACAAGTTTTTTTGTTGCGCGTGAAAAGTCCTTGACTCTGCCTCCTGCTCCGGCACCTCCTCTCTCGTACGGGAGGCGCTGCCAAGCGAACCCCCTCCACCCACCCCCCCCCCCTCCTCCACCCACACCCCCACCCAACCCCCCCGGATGATAGATGGCACGGTGCGGCAAATGACAACGGGATAGATTTTTAGTTTGTGCTTTGGAAAGGATCAGTAATGGTGCTTTGCTGTACAAAGCAATAAAAGAGAAGGACAAGAGACAGAGGAGGGGATGTGCAGGGTGGGGGGGGGGGTCAAATTGGGGGGGGGTGGCCAAGGTGGGGGGGGGGGGGGTGAAAAAAAAAGAAGAAGAAGAAGAAGATCTATCGATGCCGGAGAGGGAAGAGTGATGGTCGGTGACGCGTGATTTTTGAGGCTGTTTGTGGAGACGCATAAAAAATGCATGAAACGCACTCGTTGTCCACCACCGCCGTCTAACAACAACGCAACAAATCCACAACAACCACCCCCACACACACACACACACAACTGCAGCTGCACCGTCGTCCTCATTGGTTTTTTTTTGCGACAAACAGAAGTCGGATGCAGTCGTTCGACTGTTCCGGCGCCGAGCCCCCCGGATTCCGCGCCGCTTAGCGCAGGAACATTTTCCGTGAGGAATCGACGCCGGCAAGAGACGGAGTACCACCTGCAGGTCCGGTTTCGCCGGGCGGGCCGGAGCGCCGGCAGACGGCGCGATCCGTCACGGTAATGAGCGCGAGGCCCGGCACACGCGCCCGGACTTATACGACTGTGAGGCCCCCGCGGGGACGCGGTCCGACCCCCGCGCCCCGGCCGCCGCTCTCTTCCTTATCTCAGAGTCAAGCTGCGAGGTTTTTATCTCATCGCCGTCGCCCCCCGCCCATCCCATCTATTAGAGCGGGCTCGGCATCACGTGATAGTCCGGGGAGCTTCCTGTTTTGCCGGAATCGCTCCGGTCAAGAAGTCAAACTTTTGCCGAACCGAATGATTTGTCGACGCCGACTGCGCTCCGCTTCCTGCGTCCGCCCGGTCGTTAATTTATCTCTCCCGACCGCCGCGCCCGCCCGGCGATCCCTCATGCCGCGCGCGTCCGATAGTTAAGAAGCGAGCTTCCGTAAAAATCCATCACGTACATCAATGCGCATTACCGAGGTAATTAAACAGGAGGCGACGCCGCCGCGTATCGTAAGAATATCGAGGCTGCCGATCGCGCGGCGCCCGGCGGCCCTCGAGCGCGCACGGCGCAGGAGATGAGGCGTCAGCTGCAAAAAAAAACAAAAGCTCCAACGCACCGAATGCAATTTGTCTTTCTTTTTTGAGTATCTGTTCCTTACCCCTGTGGAAAAAAAAAACACTAATTATTTGAAATATACTGATTACAGCCAGCCGAGAAAGTGGCGTTAAAATAATTACTCGCGAGCCCTCTCGGAGTTTGTACATTTAGCGCGGCGCCGCCATTAGGAATAATCTGTCCAATTAAAGGTTGTGTAATTAATTAAGTGCACGTTGTGTGAAGAGGAGGAGCGGGGAGAGGATTCATCAACCTGCTGAAATATGACCTATCTTGTCCAAAAGACTAATATGTTTAAACAAAAGATGAAAATTGATGACGGCATTATTTGCAGCAAAGTGCTCGCCGTGCAACTATGATGCATCTGCGCTCGGACTCACGGCGCAAAAAAAAAAAAAAGGCGGTGATGTATTACACCAACCCCCCCACAACCCGGTTGCCTGGCAGTAACTTTCGTTGAAGGGCGCTTCACCTGTAAAAAAAAAAAAAAAAACAAACATGTCCCCATTGTCGCGGGTTCCGTTTTGGACGGCCCACCGCGTGGAAGCGTTGGCGCTGAGTGGACATCCTGATACGCCGCCACCGCCGCCGCCCGAAAGGGTAGCAGAGCAGAAAACGTCTCGCTGTGCAAAAACCTGTCGGGTCGTTTCTGTTGCAGCAGGAAAATGTGTGTGTGTGTGTGTGTGTGTTCACCTGCCGGTACCGTTTGTTGCCAGCTCCACATATGGCCCAGATCGTCACGCCCACGACATTCAGGGGGAAGAAGGAGGACGAAGGTTCGCCGTGAGCGCCACCGCGCCGCCGTTTGTCCCACTTTACTGCCACGTGACGATCAGCTGACACTTCATTTGTAACGATCAGATCCATCGATCGATCGATCGATCGTCTCTGGAGAGAAGGGTGGAGGCCACGTTCGGTGCAGCGGCTGTCTGTCAGACAAGCGCCCCCTGCAGGCAGCGACGTTTCTGTTTTTAAATTTAAACTTAATCTCTGTTTTTTTTTTTTTTTTTTTGCTGAGTCGTGGGACGAGCGAAGCGGCACAGCAGTGCAGAAAGCTCTGGAAAACAAACAAACAAACAAACAAACAAACAAACAAACAGACGTAAACACAATAATGCCTCGGCTCAACTTCACCTAAAAAAAACACAATCCGGATCCGTCGGATCGTCGTGACCCGAGGTGAAAGGTCACGGATCTCTAGTCTGATGCAGCTGTTACAGATGTTGTCTGGGGGGGGGGTGGGGGTCACTGACCTTTAGCATTAGCAGTTAGCATTAGCAGTTAGCACGAGCCGTGCAGGTGGAGGCTGCTGCTGGGATCTGATAAAGCTTGATAATAGGTGAAGCGACAAGGAACACAGGAGTGTGACCCCCCACACACACACACACACACATGCCCCAGTGGTAGAGGGCAGCATTAGCACCCCACCTGACAGCTCCCAGCCAGGGGACAGAGAGGTGGTGCTGGTGGTGGTGGTGGTGGTGGTGGGGGGACATAAATCCTGTGTCCTATTTAAAAAAGAAATACTGCCGGTGTCAGGGAAAGGTGGGATGCCCTAAAATGAATGATAACAGGCTCATTAAAAATAACGGCCGCCCCGGTGATAAATAGCCGGTCTCCTGAAGAGAGCTCAGGACAAAGGCTCCGGCGAGGTGGGAGGACCGCGGGTTCCGCCTGCGGCCCGGGTCCGGTTTTTACCTTGAGTTTCTGCGCCCAGAAGATCCGAAGAAGATCTGGGCACGCGGCGGCGGAAAGAAAAGGTTTTTAAAGAAGTTAGTCGGGTGTAAAATAACCCAAAAAAACAGCGTGGCCCGGTACCGCCGTCAGGCGCGCGAACCCGGCCCGAGACGGATCTCACATTCCTAATGATGACAGCAGATCGAGCCAAACGGACCGGGGCCGTCAGAACCGCCGGGCCCCCGCGCGCTCGTCCCGTATAAACATTTACATCTGCGCGACATAAACAGATTCCTGCGCTGTAAATAGAGAAGAGACAGAGCCCGGGGCCTGTCACGGGGGAGGGGGGCGACGACTTCCACACTGATAGATGTCCCGAGCGGGCTTTGACGGGGGCGCGTGAGTGTGTGCCCCCCGTCCCGTCCCGTCCCACCCCCCCGTCCCGTCCCTTCTGTAAACAGCGGCATTCCACACGCGTGAGGACACGAAAAAAAAAAAAAGTTTCGTTGAGAATCCTGCAGCGACAGGATGAGGATGATGCAGTTTTTTTTAAGGTGGTGCACAGAGTCACATTGGGTGGGGGTGGGGGTGGGGGGTGGGGCAACATGGACAGCTGCTCAACTCAGACTGAATGTTGTGCGAATGCAAACCCTCCCCTGACCTGCAAATAATTACTGTCCTTTTTAATTTAATTTAATTTAAAAATTTTTTTAATTTAAATGAAAGTTTCATGTTTCCTCCGCGTCAACTGAATCATAAAGTCGTTTTGTTTTTAATTCGGACGATCACAGCCGATGAAAATCAGAAATCCATTATCTCAGAGGATTTCAATCAAAGTACACAAACTTCATTTATACTCTCAGTACTTGGAGCTGCTTTACCACCAATTACTGCATCAACTACGCTTCGATAACTGGCGAATATTCCCGCTCGTTGTCCCGGTGCTGGTTCTGGTCCAGCGTTCCGGTCCTCCTGTTGTGCGTGGCTCAGTTTCTCTGAATCCGCCGTTTTAACGCTTAACGCTTAAAACACCCACGATACCCGGGAGCGAACGCATCCTGCGTCGCAGTAATTGTACTGCGCGCGTGTACTGCGGTACCGTTTGAACGCTCGGCAGATAGACGTGCCGACTCAGCAAAACAAACGACGACCCCAGAATGAAGCGGCAGCGAAAGTTGCGGAGGAGTTTTTTGCGAGGCGTTGATGATGATGATGATGATGATGATGATGGGGGGTGTTCCGAGACAATCCCAGCCATTTGTACGGTTTGATTATACACGGCGTCGATGGCGATAAGGCCCCCCCCCCTGCCATATGGACCCCGGCGAACGGAGATCGGGGACGAGCCGGAGCAATCAGCGTTTTAATTAACGGAATTAACAGCGCGATGTTAAACCGTAACGACGGCGATAAAAACAGCGGATGTGACAATCGCATCCAGAACCGTTATTTTCATTAGGGCCCGGTTCTGTCGGATCCCCGGAGTTAGCTGCAGACTCTGCAAAAAAAAAACTAAACAACAACACGGGGGCCCTCGGGTTCGGGAACGTCCCCACCCCCCACCCGGAGCCGGAGCCGGAGCCGGTCCGAACCCTGGAGATCCGATCGGTGGGAATTTTTTTGTTGTTGTTTTTTTGCGGCGTATCGACCGTAAAAGTGCGACGTCCACATGGTTTACGCTCAGACCTGCACACATTACGGAGATAAACCGCGGCGGTGCGAGCGGGGGTGTGGGGGGGGGAGGACGCCAACCCCCCCCACCCCCACCCCCACCCCCCCGGCACCGGCGCACAACAGAAAGTCAAATTATTAGAAATAATGAAAAGCCATCAATAAGAATTCAGCGGAGACTCATTCGGCGGCGTTGTCAGCGGCGCTTTTCGGCCCATTATTTTCTGTAAATGTTAACGTCGCCGGGCCGGGCCTATTGATTCTATTATTTTTGACCTTGCATTAGTGTCGGCTAATCTCGCGTGCTATAAAATTTCATTTCGCGGTGAAAAATAGCGGAGGGGGGGGGGCCCCCGGGGTGAGTTATACGCAGGTTGCGGCCCCCGCGGGATTCATAAGTGCACATGCGGGGTAAACAAACCGTACGTTTAATGTTTCTTAGATGAGTGAGCAGCGCGGGGGGTTTTCATTTCTTTCCCCAAAACCTGCAGCCTTTTTTTTTTTTTTTTTTTTTTCTCTCTCCTCGACCCCCCCCACCATGAGCGGCGTGGGGGGGGGGGGCTCATTCAGAGATGAATGTGAAGGAATCCTCTAAAACCATATTGCATTTTCACTCCCGCACACGGGCCTGAGATGAATGCTGATCCAGGGACGCCCAATCACCTCGTTTTTTTTTTTTTTTTCTTTTACAATATACAATTTATTTATGAGATGTTGCTGAATATATATATTTTTTATTTTATTTATTTATTTATTTTTTTTGTGAGATCACATTCGAGCTCGACCCGGACGATGGAGCCGCCGTCCAATCGGCGCCCGTCGGTCGAACAAATTAATCACGAGACCAAATACTCCCGGGGCCAGGGTTATTGTTATGTAGTATTTCAGTGTATACGCAGTATTTTATTTTATTTCATTTAAAAATATATATATATATATATATCTTTAACAAACAACCCGTCCGTTGGCTTTGAAATGTCGAATTGCAGCAAAGCTAGAAAACACCGACGACTTCTATGATCACAAAAGTGTAAAATAAAAAAAATATATATATATATATATATATATATAAAAATATATATGTGTTATAAGTAATATGTTTTATTATCAATATAATCGGGAGCTGTGGCGGTGAAAGCCGTAACCAAGTTTACCAAAGAACAATTTTAACAACGGCGAAGCAATAACACGACGACGACGACCAAAAAGTGCTCAGTCGGCACGATCCAAGTTTCTGCTGCGGGACGGGGGGTTGGTGGGTGGGGTTGGGGGGTGGGGGGGGGGGGGGGCGGGGTCCCGGTGCGTTTGGGGCTAAAAAAAAAAAAAAAATGGCTGACGCGTTCACTCGGCTCGCGGTCGGATCGAGGTGGAGGAATTTTCACCGCGCGTTAACGTCGGAGCGAGCGAACGTCTGACCCGGTCGGCTCTGTGATCATCAACAAAACATGGTGGGCGGCGGTGTTTAGTTGTCTGAACCAATCAGAAATCATTTGAGACACACACACACACACACACACACACACACCTTAACACACTTCTCAGTTTGGAACTTTTCAGGCCAGCGTTAACGGAGCCGACGCTCCGACATCGGAGAGGGAGGGAGGGAGGCGGTGAGTTTTCCGACCGCGGTCGCCCGTGGGTGGGTGTCACTTTGGTTAATCCCCCCCCACCCCACCCCCAACCAACCCCCCCCCCCACCTCAGACCTGCAGAACAGCTGGCTCCGACTGTCAGAGTCTCCTTCGCTGTCCATGATGGAAACATCAAACCGGCGAGCCGTGAGCGGACGTCTCAATCTGAATCTCTTCAGCCCCCCCCCCCCCCGCTGATAATTCATGCAACATGCCCCCCCCCCCCGTGCCCCCCCGCCCTCCTTCCTGCGGCGTGGAGCCGCGTAATTCTGTTAAACTTGAAATGAAATGGATTTCTTTTTTCTCCTTCTTCCTCGTTTCTGGGACTTGGCCGCCGCTTTGATATACACTTGTCCAATGAGCAGCAATTCAATATCTCCTCAGGTTCCCGCGGCGGCGTCTCTTTTCAGATATTGAAAAAAAAAAATAAAATAAAGAAGAATAAAGAAGAATTTAATGGAGAAGGCCGATAGGACGCAAGACGCAGCGATTCCCCACAAAAACCATCTCCATTTGGGGAATGAGCGGTTTAACGTCGACGCCGCGTCTTTCCGCTCGGCCGGCGCCATTTTAACAAACAACAACGGGGAATCTTCGTGCGTGTGGGTTTGTCGGACGCAGGAGTGGGGAAAAACATGGCGGCAGGAGTCGCGGCCCGATGTTTGTTTCTCCTTCCTCTCCGGGAACGCCGTCGCGCGCTTCCGGCTCGGTGAGCGGGCGGAGATAAAAACGACGGACGTCTCCGGGGCTCATCCAAGTTTAACAAAGGACGGGCGGGGGGGCGACCCGGCGCCGCCACAACACGGAGAAGGCGATAAATAAATGAGCAGACGAGTTCGGTCCTGACAAGTGAGGGACACGGCGCTCCCCGTGCATTTTTGATAGCGATCTAATTCGTGCGGTGGGGCGGACGTTGATTCGGTCGGAGCGCCGGCCGCTCGACAAGACGAGGCGCGAGTCGGCGCCGGGGAAAAATTCGATTCGATCCATTTCGAACGCCGAACTCCTCCCGCCCTGTTGTCAAGGTCCGGAAAGCAACGCCGCTCGCCGCCATGTTTCCCCCTTCACTCACGTGCCGCCGGCGAGACGCGAGGAAACCGCCGGCCCTGTAATTACCGGCACCGAAAGCCTCGGCGCCGGTGGCGCGACAACGGAGCGCGCGGTGAGAAATCACCGGGGCAGGTTGTTATTTAAGTGACGAGCGGGAAAACGACGGCTCCCGATCCGAGCGGAGCCGAGCGGAAACGCCCCGACCCGTCCGCCGCCAACATGACACGGCGCTGATGAAAACACACGGCGAGAAGTGACACGCGTCCTCCATTTACTTCACTGTCGTTCCCCTCACGTAGTGGAGATTTAGCCCGCTGGGGGGTCCCGCTCACCTTCCCGGGAGGGGGGGTCAAAGTTGCGTGTACGAAGCCGCGGCGCTAATCTCCTTTGTCACTCATAAAATTTACACAACACGTCCCTGATGGAGGCCTGTCAGTTTGCTGCTGTCAGCCAACACAGATAATTACTCTGAGGGATCAGACACGGCCTCGATTATTTATAGGGCTGATGTCTGGGGGGGGGGGGCAGGCCAGGGGGGCGGGGCTACTGTTTATGCTGCTTTGAATCACTTCCTGTTTGAAATAAAACGTGATTCGTTTTGTTTTAGGGGTAAAACTTCGTCACAGTCGGAGGTTTCTGATGTTTTCGTTCTGTGTGCGCTAACGCCAGCTGTGTGTTTGTGTCGTGCGGTGAGTCTGTTGTGTGACGGACATTAAACCGACGGGACGTTGACCCCTCCCCCCCTCCCCCCCGGGACGTCTCGTGACAGGCCGCGGGGCAACATTCAGGGCGGCTAACCGCTCGCCGCTGCTTCGTCGTCCCCGGTGGTTAAAGAGAACAAAACATGTTTCTGCCCGCGACACACGTCTAATAAAACCCGATTTGATTGCGGGGGGTTATGATCTGACTGCGGCTGTCACCGGTGAGCCCCCCCCCACCCCATCGAACCCCCAACACCCCCCAGCCCGGAGACAGCAGCAGCCTGGCGGTAAAGGAACAAAGAGTCTCAGAAGACTCGGGAACAGGAGTCGGCATGACTGGCCTGCTTTTGATGGCTGATGACTTCAGCGGGGCCCCCCCACACACACACACACACAGACACACACACACACTCCGCCCCCCCCCCCTTACATTCGCCAGCCCACCTTGTCCCACTTCTTACGGCGGGCGCCGACGAGCGCAGGCCGCCGTCGTTCCAGCATCAAGCTGCAGATTTTTTTTTATTAAAAAGCGCGTCGCTTCATCCGAAAGCCGTTCATGAATAAACATGCGGCATTTTCCCCCGCAACGTTCCCATCAATCCGCCGCGACGCTTTCCGTCCTCCATGCCCCCCCCCCCCCCCCCCCCTTTTGAATTAGAACGTCAAGCGGCGTATCTGAGCACCTGTCAGATCCTCTTAAAGAATACAAGCGTGATGTAATTCTGTCCAACCAGGCAATTCATTAGCCCAAGTCAAACACTCGTCCTGCTGCAGTTGGTTGCTGTTGCCCCCCCCCCGGGGGGACGAGGAGGAGCCGCTTCACGTCCACTGAGGTGATCAGAACCAGCCCCCCCCCTCCACCTCAGGGGGTGGACGGTGCTGCGGCACAACGAGCTGCGTCTTCAGTCGCCGCATCGCAAGGATTGTGGGTATTTAAAGAGGAGGGGGGGGGCACATGCAGGAGTTTGTTTAGCCCCCCCCCCAGAAGGAGGGACGGCGGCGACGGCAGGAGGACGAGATATTTTGGAGATCCGCCGCGTGCAGCCTGTTTTTTTTTTACTTTCTTTCTTTTCTCTTTTCTTTCTTTCTTTTTTTTTTTCCAATGATATGTTTGAATTATTTCTTATGGGCGTGCATAATGGCGGCATAAATCTCTCCGGCGGTGCAATTACAAAGACTGGCGTGGTCTATTCCCCCGCCGGGCGATCGCCGGGCGAACAATGACATATTACCGGCCGGCCGGCAGCGGTCATTAAGAACTGATACGGGATTTACGGCCGGTCTTTAAACACGAGACGCCGCTCAACACATTTGAATACGGTCGGAACGGCACAAAGAATCCCGCGCCGGCGCCGCGGCCGAGCTAATGAACCGAAAGCAAAGTGGGGGGGGGCAGGTTGGAGGAGGGGGAGGGGGGGGGCATGGAGTTATTTTGGGCAAAGCCAATTTCTCATCAGGCGGAACGAGTCGGATTTTAATCACGGCGTGTCAGGGTCCATAACAAGCGGCGTGGCGTCGGCGCGGCCCGTAACGAGCAAAGCTTTAACAATTAATACGTGCGGCGGCGAAACTCCTCCCCCCTCCGCCCCCCCCGCCACCAACAAAAACCCTGGAAATCTGGACGTTTGTGCGGAAAAGAGGCGGATTTCACAGCGTCGCCTTTTGTCTTCTTCGAGACACTCGGGGAGGAAAAAAAAAAAAAAAAAAAAAAAAAAAGCCACTGGCTGCTAATTCTCCCCGGCGGCAATTAAGGCGCTCCCGCGTCCGCCGCTACCTGCCGAGCGCGGCGCGCCGCCGCCGCCGCCATCGTCAGACGCGGCGCGGCCGCGAGAAAAGTGAGAAATAAAGACTTTG
Source organism: Psettodes erumei (assembly GCA_016785225.1). Taxonomy (NCBI): domain Eukaryota; kingdom Metazoa; phylum Chordata; class Actinopteri; order Pleuronectiformes; family Psettodidae; genus Psettodes; species Psettodes erumei. Next base: position 156,678 of record JAFBJZ010000969.1, read on the forward strand.
CCTCATCATATTAGTGCCAGCCCCTTAAAGTGACTGTTTATCATGAGGTGGCGCTCGCGGTTTTAATGAGCTCCTGCCTGTTCGAGTATAATTCCAATTAGTCGCCGCGTCTGGTATAATGGCGTGATTACCTCCTGAAGCCTCCATTGTGTGCGTCTCTCTTTTTTTTTTTCTTTCTTTCTTCCTCTTCCTGTTTCTTCTTCCCGCCTTGAAGACGACTATTTTAATCCCTTCATCCCGGCGGCGCCGCACCTGCCGAGCCGGTTACACCCGCCGCAGGACGATCGCAGCTCCGGGTTCATTAATACAGAGAATGGCAGTGGATGAACCCCCACCCCCACCCCCACCTCCACCTCCACCTCCACCTCACCCACCACCCCCGCCCCCGCCCGCCGCGGTCACACCTCGCGGATAGACCAGAAAATGAATGTTAAAATCACTCAGGGGGGAAAATCCACACCTGTGAAGTCGAGAGTTGTTGCACCTTTTTTTTTTTTTTTTTTTACCGCAAACGACTCGTTTCGCTCGTCGTCAAGCGGCGCCGATCCCGACCCGTGGCGTCAAAGGCCCCGAAAATCGATCGATCAGAGAAGAAGCGGGTTGGCCGGTGCCGTCGTCTGTTCCGCGATTTCCGGTGTCAACCAGAACCCGAACCCCGATCCATCCGGATTCTTTATTCTTTCTTTTTTTTTTTTTGGTCGTCGTCTCAGATTTGACGCCGCTGCGGAATAAGAGACAGCGAGGAAGGGAGGGGAGGGGGGGCCGCGGCAAATCTGCGAGAGAAACCCTTAAAAGATTTCAATTTGGCGAGGTGTCTTCATCCGGCGCCGCGATTCCGACTCGTCTCGGAGCGAGTGGGACGACTGTCTTTCTTCCCGGCTGACAGGCGGACCGGGGCCCAAACTGACAGTCTTTTAAAGCGGCTGACAGAAAGCCGCATTAATTAAGTCGTCGCCGGACTTTAATTGTGTTAAGAAGTTGGTGAGGGGGGGTGGGAATAAAAAAAAAAAAAAAATCTCATATGAGAAAAGGTTAGCGAGTCCTCGCCGGTGTCAGATTTTCCACTTCCTATGAATATTAATGCGCCTAATGAAGACAATCTGCGCTTCATCTCCCCGTTGTGCTGTGTTCAGGTGCCAGGCGTCGGGCGCCATTGATTCGTCGTTAAAGAACAAATATGTCACGGGAGGAAGTGACTGCCACGTCTTTGATCTGCGAGCCGCCTGCAGCTGCTCCCCTCGAAAAAGAAGAAAGAGTTGTCAAGGTGCGTTAATTAAACCAACCTGGAGACGTGTTTTTTTGGTTTTTGGTTTTTAAAAAAATTCGGGCGGACGCTAAGCCGGCGGCCGCGCCTTTGGGCCGGTGGCGTCGGACGCGGCGCTCCCTAAAAATAACGAAAACGTTGGCGCCATTGTGGAGAGGAGGGCGCGCTCGTTTTGGTTTTTTTGTCTGGCCCCGGGCGGACGGAGTCGCTCGGCGCGTTTGTCGTCTTTTCGGTTTCGCCGGCGTTTGTGAGTCCCTTTGTGAAACTTTAAAGGACGGGGTGCGTTCAGAGCAGAGACGACTCATTCTGATGCATCTTATCTGAACATCACCCCCTCCCACACACACACACACACACACACACACACACACACACGAGCTGAAACGACACTAGCCAACATGGCTAATTCATGTCCTGGGCCGACATGTGAAGGATGTGGGGGGGGGCACATGTGGACGTCCCTTTATTGCATCTGACAGAGACGACTTCCTTGTGATGTCAGAGCACATGTGGGAGTCGCGATGTGAAGTTCGCCGCCACGGGAGACACACACACACACACACACACACACACACACACACACACAGACAAAGCTGCTCTGAGATCAGTTTTAGCGGTTGGAAAACTTCGCAGCTCAGTAACGCCTCTCGTTTACTTTTGCGTCACTTAAACCCGGTTGTTTACTTTTTTTTAATGATGCTGCTCAACGTTTGTTTACGTCGGGGGTGGGGGGGGGGGGGGGCGTCTTTTGATGAGGCGATTTTTTTTTTTAAATCTCGAGATTAAACGTTATTTCTGCGTTTAACGTTCACGTAGACATTAGAAAAAAAGAAAAAAAGGGATGATTGTGTCTTTAACACCCCCCCCTTAAGAATTTATGTTACGTAGAGCAGCCCCCCCCCAGCGATGTGTGTGTGTGTGTGTGTGTGTGTGGGGGGGGGCAGACTTCCTGTTTTATTTTTGGGCGAAGTTGAACTCCTGCCTCCGAGTTTGGAAATTAATTAAAATATAACGCTGATGTACAGTTTATTAATATTATTATTATTATTAATAATAATAATAATAATAATAATAATAATAATAATAATAATTAGCCTTGTTTTTTTTTTTTTAACCTGCATCTGGACCCTGAAACAGACCCAGCAGAATAATTTTGGGGGGTGGGTTCTGTTCCTTTTGGCCCGGGCTGATACCTATTAACACTCCCTTTAAATTATTCATCCTGATGGATAAAACACCTCCACAATTAATAGCCTGTGCCCCCCGCCCCTTTAAATCTGTTGAAGAGGCTGAAACTCACAGCGTGCGCTCGTTAAACGTGTAATTTCCTCACGCCGGACTTTAAAATATGAAAAAAAAAAATCATAATTTTTAACGCACTGTAGGTAAATATGGTAAAAATAGGTGGTTGATTAATGGGCGCATCATTAAACGCCCCTCTTCATCAGCGCCCCCCCCCCTCGCTGTAATAATACGTCTGGTAGGAGAGCGAGCGAGCGGCGTGAAACTTTCCCTACGTCGTTTCACGGACGCCGCGCTCCTCATGTAAATTGCATCAGATTCCCAACGTCGCGCCGCCGTTCCTCGCCATGTATTAATGATGGCCGCCATCAATACATGCAGGACTAATCGTCCCGCCTCCTCAGAGGGAGGAGACGCGGACGTGAGGCGCGCCTGCGACGGTTCGCGCTAACGTCCGGTTAAAATCGTTTTCTTGAAGTTTTCCCGCTCTCTCCGACGCGGCGACGACGTTCTTGTTTCGAACGCGAGCGCGTACGGCCCGGACGCCGCCGGTTAGCGCCTCACACAGCAGCGCGCAGCAGTGTAGCCTCAGTAAACTGACGTTAGCATTTCTGCACGAAGCCGATTTAAAAAAAACAACAACAAACAAACAAAAAACATGCAAACTCAGAGGATAAATCAGCGTTATGTGTGTGCATGTTTTTTTTTTCTTCCTCGTTTCTTTGTGCAAGTCGTCCGTGCAGCGGAAGAAGAGCTCCGGCTATTTATTGCCACGCCGCCGAATGCAACGCCAGCTCGCAGGAAAAAAGAAAAAAAAAAAAAACACAGGGCTTCAAATCATCGGGGAGATTGTTAGGCTTCTGCGAAAATTACGGAAATGCAGGGGAAATGGATGAGCGGCGCTTCATAACAATTAATCAGGGGCCGCTGATTAATAAAGTTCATTTTTTATTCTCGATGATTCAGGGGATTATCAAAAGGACACTGTCCTTGTCATTTTGATTAACAAACCCCGTCCCCGGCTCCGGAGGAGGACGCGCTGAAGGGAGACGCTTTTCTGTTTCGCCCATAAAATAAATATTGAATGAGAATATTAACTCGTTAACCTTGACAAGTATTTGTAATTTTCATAAGGGGGTAAACCAGCAGATTCAGCACAAAAAAAAAAAATGCTGTGGGGGTTTGAGAAAAGGCACGAGGGGGGGGGGGGCGGCGACAACGCACAACAAATTAGAGCGAATGAAGAATGCTACTGCATGAATCCTGTCATTTTTATGGGCTGCGGTGATTAATTTGTTTGTTCAAATTCTCAATTAAGCCAGGAGGAACTGGCAGAATTAGAGGAGGGGAGTCTCTGCTCTGTGAAGGCGTAGCCCCCACCCCCACCCCCACCCCCGCCCCGTCGTACCTGATCCGGGGTCAGCAGCAGGCCCCCGAGCGGCAGGGCGGTGGAGGGTGTGGGTGCCCGGGCGCCTTTGGGATTTGTCTCCAGGCAGGTACCTGGAAAAAAAAAACATAACATATTTCTCCCCCCCCACACACACACACACACGATAAATCATCCCGCCTTTTCCTTTCATTTGTCCGGGTCGCCCTGTCGAGGGTAATGCCCTTAAAATGTCAATTGTCAGTGTGAGCATGCATCGCATTAGATATAAAGTACAGTTCACCACACACACACACACACACACACACACACACACACAGCAAAGAAATAAAATATGGCGCTCGCACTTCCCCTGTTTCCCGGAGGGCCCCCCCGCACTTATTATTTGTCAACGTGACAGATGTTTTTCAAACGACGGCGTCTCGCGTGTGTTGAACTTCCACCGGAGCTGCGCCGCCGGAGACCGCTGCGCGCCGCGCTGCCATCTGACGGCGTGAAACCTCCACGGCCCCCCCCCAGGGTGGTCCGCCCGGGGGCGGGCCGGACCCAGAACCTGAGGGGGGGGGTGCGGTGGCAACCATCAGAGCGTCAGGACTGACTTTGCAGAACGCTTACGGGTTTGTTTTGGTCGCCGCAGCGAAACATTTTTCACGCCGCATACGTAAATATTAACGCGGGTTAACACGGGTCCAAAATACGTCACTTCCTGCTCCGCCCTCGCACCTGAAACCTGAGGGTCCCCCCCAATCGTCCTGAGCAAAAGTCTCCTGGCGTCAAGAAACGCAGGGATGATAATGAGGCGACGGGCGTTTCCGTTCTCCACACACTGCAACTCTTTTATCGTGTTTACGACCATTATATGATTTCCGTAATGAAGCCGCGGCGTGTTTTCCGGACCGCCGCGTGCCCTTAATGGCGGTTGGCCACCTCCTCCCCCTCCCCCCCTCCAGCTGAAGGTGTCCTCCACGTCCAGAGTGGCAGCGTCGACTCGAAAATGCTTATTAGTCAAACAGTCCCCGTCGGGATAATGGCGCGGTCAGCCGGTGGTGAGGGATAACTCTGTGTGGATGACACTCCGGAGCCTGTATTCTGCAGGGGTGTGTGTGTGTGTGTGTGTGTGTGTGTGTGTGTGTGTGTGTGTGTGTGTGTGTGTGTGTGTGTGTGTGCTGTGGTGCAGCGCGCACAAACATGATGTATGGACGCACAAGCCGGGAGGCATCATGGGACCACACAAACGGAGGCGCCGCGGATGAGTTACTGTGGCGGGGGGGGAATCGAACACGCGCCTCAAAAAATGGCGTTCCACTTCCTGTGTAACGATCCGTTTGTTTGCCCCCCCCCATCTGGCAACCTTGATCGGAGCCGCAAAAAAAACAACTTTGAATTGTGGGTAAATTTAAAGGCTGGCCTGGTTATAAAGGGAAACCAGTGCAGCATAAAAGCTAACGGCTAGCAGGCTAGGGACATGCTATTGCTAGTAGGTCACAACAGTTCTCTATGGATTAGCTTATTCGTCCGGTCGAGATGCTCGTGGCTAATTGGCTAGCGAGCTAGCTAGCTTACCCGACTAGCTTTTTGCGGGCTGGTGCTAACGCAGCGGTAACTGCACTTTGTTTTTTTTTACACTTGAACATTTGAACTCTTTTTTTTTTTTCCCGTGAATAAAAGCGTGGCAGCTAACACGCTAACGTAGCCTCCTTAAGGTCAGCGGGGGCTTTTCCCTCGTTCCCCTCAAACGAGCCGAACCGAGGTTTGTCGTTAAACGCCCACCCCCACCCCCCCCCCCAGCAGTTATATTTAGCCCGACTTTGATCGCCGCGGCCCCTTCAGGTTTTAATACAAAGAGCTTTGTCAAAGCATCATATATTTATGTGGAACATTTGCTGCGTACGGGGAAGGGGAAAATCAATTTCCCGCCCCTCTTGATAATTGATCGTTTTCCTTCTGAGCGTACTGGAAGGATGACACGCCCGCGTCTATCACGTTCCGAGCGGCAGTAAAGCAGTCGACTCTATCCATCCATCCATCGGAGGTAAATTCAGCAGCTTCTCCACATCCCCGTCGTGAAATATAATAAGGTACGAAAAGAAAGAAAAAAAAACGTTAAGCGGCGACGGGGGCGGCGCACTCCACCGACATAATTCCTCGTCTCCACTTAGACGCCCGATCATTAGCCGGTAAACCTTCTCAAAATAAATCCAATCCCATAAATCCGCCTCAGAAGGAATCTGATAGTTTTTAAAAAGTGACAGCGACAGTGACCTTGAGATTTATTTTCGTCGCGCAGGCAAACTGTCTCCCTCAGCAGCCAGAGATGTGCCTGTCCAGATGGTTTTGTGTGGCATCGTCTTGCTAATTGTCAGTGATGCCATCAAAGGGATGTAGCAGACCTGACAACTTAGCTGATGAGCAATAAGATGTGTGTGTGTGTGTGTGTGTGTGTGTGTGTGTTCGGGGTGGGGTGGGGTGGGGGGTGGGGGGGATTAGAGCCAAAAACATGTGACAGTTATTTTGTGCAGCCTACCTGTGTCTTTTTCTTTTTTTTAAAATCGTCCGGCTTCCTTTTGTTTCCTCACGCCACAACGCAGCGGAGGATGGCGAGAGAGAGAGAGAGAGAGAGAGAGAGAGAGAGAGCGGGCCCTTATTATTAAACCGGGGCGTTCAAAACAGTCGTTACCGTGTAATTACTGCGTCTAAACCGCCGTTATTCCAGCTATAAATACACCTGAAAATATAATAACGCGGGAGGGGGAATAGGTGGAAAATAACACGCTGCCGCGCCGTAATCACACGTTGTGTTTTTTTTTTTCTTCCTCTTCTTCTCTCCTCGTCTCTGCGGCGATCACCTGCCTCCTGAGTCTGCCCCCCCCCCCTTCGCCGACTGTAAAACACGCAAGACAAAACATATGACACGATGTGGGGCGGGGGGGGGGGGGGGCGATCCCGAGCGGAGACTGACACGTGCTGAAGTGCATTACGCTCACCGCCGGGATAAAGGTCACATTGGCTGCTGTTATAAATTGGACGGGACAGCTCCGGCGAACGCCGAGTGTCAAGTGTGAGGAGGTCTGAAAGAAAATCCCCTGGATGTTCCAGGACACACACACACACACACACACACTCCTCCCGCTCTCGCTTGCGATTAGCGCGCGCCGCCACCGCCGCCGCGTTAAAGGAGAAGTCCGCGCCGAACTTGGTTGCGTTTCCCCCTCGCAGTCGACTGAGAGTTCAGGGTTTGTTGTGGCCACTGTTAATGATGAAACTCACAGTTGCATCCGCTCTGTTGCAGAATACATAAAACACACACACACACACACACACACACACACATATATATATGTGTGTATTTGCATGTTCGTTCCAGGCGGACTAAGAATACCCCGCCCGGATTGGGCGCCACAGCACAGGCTCTTGCTCTGAGATACAAAGGGAAAGCAAACTTGAAAGGAAATGAGCAAATGAATGCGATGCCTCATTAGGCGGGTTTTTATTTGACCGTGGCCAATTAGAGAGCAGCCGTAATTTAAAACAGTCAACCCTAAAAAAAGACTTTCCACGAGGAACACGTTCCCCCGCGGGACCCAATCCTTGTTTTCATTCAAATTAATATCCCCCCCCTCTCCCTTATTTCTTTCTTCTTCTGCCGAGTGTAAATAATCCGCTCGGGTTTTTCGGAGTTTGTAAGTCGAGGCGAACGTTTTCCCGCGGCCGGCGGCGTCGCGAAGGTGAGATTTCGGTCGCACCCGAGGGTGGGCGCTGCGATTTCGCGTCACTCGCGCGACCGATCCGCTTCAAAAAGAAACAGGAAGCCCGGGCCTGCGTGAAAAATCGGAACACCTGTATTGCTCATCCTGGTTGTTAAGCATCGGAATAAAAAATTTTGTGCAATATGCATAACCAAATGCTGGAATAATGAGCCATCTGTACGTGTGGTCCCTTCCTCCGAGATGCCAGGGAACGGCGCCATCTGTGATGCAGCGACCAGCTGTTTTCCTTCTTATTACATGTTTATTAAAAGCTGAAGTTGTCCTCTTCGGGGGGCGAGCGCGGCGCCGGCGATCCGATCGCCTCGTTCTCCGGCGGAGAAACCCGACTGTTTCAACAGAACAGAGGAGAGCGCTAATTAAACGCTGCTCTTTTTTTTTTTTCTCATCAGCGACTCGCAGGAAATTAAGAGAACAAACACGAGATTGACTGGCAGCAAAGGCAACAAACACGAAAGACGACAACGAGTCTAATCCTGCAGGACGCGCCACTCGACCCCACCTCCGCCCGGCCCCCGGGGCTCGCGTCTCTGAATCCCTCAGCGGGGGGGGGTGTTTTGTTGTTTTTTTTTTTTGCGCGTCTCTTCTATTTGCATTGTTTTCAATTTTCAAAACCTATTAGCGGGATATCGATCGACCGCAATCGAGCATTTATGCACAGCAGGCAACCTACATCCCTCCAGTCGGCATCAGATCACATCCGCCGTAATGGAGGCTGGCAGAACTGCAGACCACCCTCTGCAACTGTCAACAAATTTCAGGAGCTCAAACGAAGACGCGTCCCGCGCCGGAGTGATGGACGCGGAGCAGGAGCGCTGGAAATGTCCGTCAGCGTCCGCTGACGGTCGGGTCCGAGGAGACGCTGACAAACCCGGGGTGGACGCGCTGTCGACACGGACTAACGCAATACCAAGGGACAAGTGACAGGCTGCGCCGATGCCTCACCTAACTGGGGGGGTGGTGGGGACATGACGGGCATGACGGCGGACGGACGGACGGGCGGGCGGGGATGTTGACGTCGACCTGCCGCGGACTCGAACCTCAGATCCAGCGAAAATGTTTGACGGGAATCGTTACGGGCGCCGACCTCGCGCTGAGGATGAAGGCGGGCCAGGGTGCGTTTGGTTCGGTCTCCCGTCGGTCCCGGGCGTGCGTGTGTGCAGCGGCGCTTCATTTTGAAATCGAGCGTGAATAATTTAAGTTGGTCTTGGCGAGGCCGCTCCAACGATACGATGCGCGGGATGGAAATGGGTCAACGTCACGCAGAACGTTTGAGCGGACGTTACCGGGTCCTGTACTTACTGTACTTACTCTGCATCTGGGTCACATCTGGGTCGCGACTCTTTCCAGCTGAGGTAACACACCAGCTCTCACCCCCCTCCCCCCAAACACGCGAAAAGGCTTTGACAACTACAGTATTTAAACGTGTGTGTTTTACTTTCACAATTATTCCCATGATTTTTTGACAGTCGAGGATGAAATGATCTTTTTAAATGAGTTTTTTTTTGTTTTTTTTTAAACAGCGCCTTTAATTATATTATAATAATTTGTAAATAAACGGCCGTGACACAGGGAAACAAAAACCTCTTATGATATCAAACCATCGCAAAAACACCAAATGATATAAACTGCTTTTATTAATATTTTTAATTATCACTAGTGAGTGTAAGCCCTCGTAAATATACAGTATATTTAGAGGTTTTTAAAACAGGGGTGGGGTCTTATAATGGAGGCCCACCTCCCCTCTCCACCTTCACTAATCCGTTTCCTGTGGGGAACTTTTGTTCCCTTTATTTTCCCGGCAGCTATAATTTATCGCACCAGTAATAATTACGCGGAATTGCACGGCGGTGGTTTTTTTAGAAGAAGAAGAAGAAGAAGAAGATCGGCTGCATCTCGTCGAGCGTGCGACACGACAAATCTGTAATAAACAAATGCACACAGGAGTATACACACTTACATCTGTTCCTTCGTCGGCCACTTGGGGGCAGCGCACTGCGGTATCGTCACGCTAATGTGGCTAACTGGTTATCGAAGAGAAGCATATTCGCACGAGCGCGGCCGACACGGAGGAACGCCCAGCGTTCGTTAGCACGTGTTAGAACGCGTTAGCACGTGTTAGCACGCGGCTCACCCCGAAGGGCGGCGTTTCTGGCTCCGTCTTTACGGCTAAATGGCCCCGCCCTCGCTAGCGTTTAGCGCTAACTGCGTGAGAGCTAACAAAAGCGCTAAAACCGCGTGGTGTTCGCCACCGGGATTGAAGAAATCTGTCCTGGCTTTGAGACGCTGGACTTGCTCGCCGACCCGCGGTTGGCGTGCGCGACGCACGCACGCGACGTATACGTGTACGCGCCTACTGTACGCGCCGACAGTAGCCCTGTATTTTCCACCCGCTACATTTTTGTGACGCACAAAAGAGCCGGCGGTGGCACCAAATCAAACGCCCGTCGCCAAAATAATTGGAATAAAGAAAAGAGGGAGGTGTGTTTGCATCAACACCTGTCAAGAAGTGAACAACAAGTACCCACTTGTCAACCAGCGGGCGCTCCGCACACACACGCCGCGCAACAGTAACACAATGGTGTCAGTGTCTCTGCGCCGTAAAAGTCGTGAGAAGGCGTGAGTTCTGAGCGATGGGAGGAAAAAAAATAAGAAATCTCGTCGTCTGCTCCGCTCAGCCCTGAGGACAAACACAAAGCTCCTCTAACTGCAACAACAACAACAACAACAACATCAACATCACCTGCTCTCAGCTGAGCCGGTCACTCCGAGCCGCGCCGAACGACACGTGTGTCCGTTTTTTTGTTTCACGCGACGCTCACGAGGTTTGCGTTAGCGTTTATTACGACGACGCGTTTTATTTTTAACCGCCTGTCAATCACGCGGCTGGAAACCTCAGGTTGTCGTGTCGTCTTTTTTTGAAGACGGCGTCTGAATGCGTAATCGCTCTTTGGTTGGTTTTCACAAGCGCTACACAAACTACATCTTAAAATCAAGCGAGTACAGCACGCCATCGTTTTCAGAGATGACACCGCACTTCAATCGCAGGATGTGACGTTACGTCTCGGGGATTAAAGGAGGGTTTTTGTTTTTTTTTCTTTCGCGTTGGATCTCGACTCCGCACGATGTGAGACCGTGAGGCAGAAAACGGTTTGAGGGCGGGTCCGAAGTTTCGCCGAAAAGCGTCTTCTTCTTCTTCTTCCTTTGGCGGTTGTTTTCCAGAGTTACACTTCGGACCCGGCGGGAACTTCCTGTGAATCTTTTTGCACACTCAGCTTCCTGTTCCCTGTCAGAGCGGCGGCCCCGTCGTCTGACCCCGGGGGTCAAAGTTCACGGACGTGGATTTCGCCGTCGTACGCGTGGCGCTTGTTCGCTAACGACTCCCGTGTTTGTTTTGTTTTTGTGCATCAGGTGCGAGAGCTGGCGGAGGGAGGGAAACGCCGCACGACAGGTAAGTGTGTGTGTGTGTGTGTGTGTGTGTGTGTGTGTGTGTGTGTGTGTGTGTGTGTGTGTGTGGGGGGGGGGGATGACGTCGGGGTACAGTAGCGCCTGTCACCGCGCGCAGCTGTCAGGCAGGTTGCGGCTCGGGCCCGATCCCCGGCCGTGATTGATCGCGCGGGGTTCGGGCCGAGTTCGCGGGAGGTCTCCGGTATCGCCGCGGCGACGTGAGTGACAGGCACAAAACAGGGTGATGGAATATTATCAGGGAGCCGTCGGTAACGCGGGGCGAGCCGGGATCTCCGAGGGGTGTTGTCTCTCTGAAATGAAGCCATCCATCACCCCCGCTTCAGATTTGATTAGGTCACGAGCGGCGTTTAAAGACGAGCGGCGGCGAGCGAAAAGAGCCGGGCTTCAGTACAGGAAGCGCGAGCAGGAAGTACTCGAGTACAAGTACTTTGTTACCTTTGAGTTTTATTCAACGTTCAGATGAATGTTTTTTCACTCTGATGCTCGTGACAGACACAGTGATGTATTATTATTATTATTATTATTATTGTTGTTGTTATTATTATTTCTCATGGAGCAGGTTGAGCTGCCCAAAAGTAATTGACACCCCTCGTTTAGCTGCAGCGTTAAATTATAATGCGAATCCAACGATAATATTATTATAATATATATTACTATTTATAAGTAATATGACAAATAGTATTTTGAGATGGACCGTTCAACAGCATGAGTACTTTTGGTACTCTGAGTATACTTGCTGATGCTTTTGTACCATTACTTATGTTACTTCTTTAGTGTTTCTACATTAATATTGGTATTTTTACATAGGGAAAAGTAATTGAGTCTTGTGTGTTCATATTTGTCAACACGGTATATATATATATTTTTTAATCCAATCATAAGTGAGATTACAGATTATAACACTCAAACGACGTTTGTAAATCATACCAAACATCGGCGTGAACAAAAAAAAAATTATGTCGCGAATTCGTCACGTTGCTTCCGGTTAGTTTGTAAACACATGACACATGTATGGGGGGGGGGTCCATAATCTGCAGGTAAATCCAAAGAAACTTGATGTTTTTTAATCCAGCGAAGAAGAAGAAAACAAAACACGAAGCTGCAGGAAACTGAAAAAAAGAGAGAGAGAGAGAGAGAGGAGCAGGAGCGCCCCCCCTCCTCCTCCTCCTCCCTCGCTCGGTCCCTCCTCCCTCCCTCCCCTCCTCCTCCTCCTCCTCCCCCTCCCCGGCCTCTGTTCCTTTAATAAACTCATGGTTATCTAGTGTAACAAATGTCTCGCTGCCATCATCAGGTCCAGGCGGAGGAGGGAGGAGTTTTTAATGTTCAGTTTGTTCTGGGGATCGATGTCTGCTGGCGTCGCCTCCCCGCCGCTCCTTCTCCTCCCTCCTCCTTCCTCCCTGCCCGCGCCGCGCTCTCTCCCGATCTCCGCTCCCCTTTTGCGTTTTTTAAAAGACAATTCCTATTTATTTGACCCCCTTCCTCCTCCTCCTCCTCCTCCTCCTAATCCACCACCCTTCGCCTTCCTCCTGCCGCCTCCTCCTCCTCCTCCTCCTCCTCCTCCGCCGGCTCCGAACGCAGACTGACACGCGTCGATCAGATGGACGAAACCGGATGGTGAAAGGAGACGGTTCGCCCCCCGCCGGAGGAGGAAGAAGAAGAAGAAGAAGAAGAAGAAGACGAAGAAGAAGAAGAAGAAGGTGAAGAGAATAAACCTCGATTTAACATCTGCCGCCTCCTCCTCCTCCTCCTCCTCCTCCTCCTCTTCCTCCTCTCGCCCGATCCCTAACTGGATTTTTCGGATAGTGAGAGAGACCGAAGAACTCCGAAATAAAGACTCACACACACTCACACACACACACACACACACACACACACACACACACACACTCGCTCCCTATGCATGGACTATCGTAGACCGCATTCAGATTCCACCTGGACTCGGAACCGAGCTGCGACTCCGGAGGAAAAATATTAAAATATAAAAAAAATTTAAAAAAAAATGCCACGGAGGAAACAGCAGGCGCCCAAACGGGCTGCAGGTAAGACGCTTCTTCTTCTTCTTCTTCTTCTTTTCGCTTTCTTCTTCTTCTTCTTCTACTATATATTATCGGCGCGCACACGTTTACGGATCGTTCCCGTTGTGATCCTGCGGACCGCCGGGCTGCAACACACCCCCATTCAAACTTTTATCGTGTGTG
>JAFBJZ010000969.1:172500-180000 GCA_016785225.1 Psettodes erumei
TAAGTGGTTTGTTCGGGAAACATCCTGCGACGATCCAGGCAGATGTTGTTTATATCCAGTTTAGGTAGAAGGAAGGAGGGGAAGTTCATCCTGAGTGACGAAAGCTGGGAGGAAAATGGCAGCGAACACGTGGGAGTGTGTGTGTGTGTGTGTGTGTGTGTGTGTGTGTGTGTGTGTGTGTTGGGGGCAGATTATCGCTCTTTTTATATATATATCGTCTTTAATGCCAGATTATCGCTCTGCTGGATTCACCCCCTTTTGGAGCGACGCCTGAATTTATCGAATCAGTTTTCGCCGGACTCGCACGTCAATATTTGACCGGGAAGATAGTTTTAGGTGTGTGTGTGTGTGTGTGTGTGTGTGTGTGTCCGTCTGTGTGTGTCCGTCTGTGTGTGTCTTATTTAAGCCCTTCTTGGATTCTCCGCATACTTTGAGATTGGATTAGCGGCAGGAAGTGAGGGAGTTCCCGTCGGCCCATCAGGTTTAGCGTCCCAAGTTGATCGAGTTAACGGCCCGACTCGTGAAGCGGCGCTTTCTCTCTCTCTCTCTCTCTCTCTCTCTCTCGACCTCAGTAGTCACATGATTGCCGCCATTTTCATCGTGGCGGTCTTGAACGCCTGCACCTTCCCCAGGCCTCGTGACCCGGCGCGACAAAAAAAAAAAAACACCCAGAACTACAGTTTCCGGGCGTCATCGTCAGCCGCACGTTTTGTGTTTCGATCGAAACCGGAAATTCGCGGCGCCGCAGTTTCAAGTCCTCCAACCCCGTCGGCGAGGGCGACAGGTGTCGACGGCTAACGGCGGCGCTGCGAGGAAGCTTTTGTTTGCACGGGGAGGCAGACAGGGTGGTGCACCGTCTGTGCCCTCCAGCGCCGCCATCTCCCTCCTCCTCCTCCTCCTCCTCCTCCTCCTCCTGCGGGGGGGGGGCTGTTATGATTGGTCTCAAGGCAAAGTGGCTGCATGGCGGCGGCACACCTCACCTCGCCTCCCCTCGGAGACCTGCGCCAGTTTCCAGGCAAATGACACGATTTGATTTGCCGGCGGGGTGATTCATGTGGATAATGTTTCCGTGTGATCGGCGCTGCGGAAAAGAGAGCGTTCCTCGTTATGTTGTGTGTGGTTTTTGTTGTTCTGTTGTGTGTTTTTTTTTTTTTTTTTACTCATTAAGTCTGACAATAACTGGAATATTGGGCGAGTTTATTGCGAGCGGGCTGAAACTCATTATTTCTGCCAGAGTACAAAAGAAATGATGGTATTTTGTCCAGGTCCCTGCAGATGTTGTGATTTAAAGGGTGTGTGTGTGTGTGTGTGTGTGTGTGTGTGTGTGTGTGTGTGTGTGTGTGTGTGTGTGTGTGTGGGGGGTTACGGTTCGCACAGTAGCACCGCGGGCCTGGTACCGATTACACTGGAGGGGGGGGGGGTTAGCGTGGCGTGTGTTTTCTCGGCGCCGTGGCGAAGCGGCCCCTCATGTGCTCCGTGTTGCCGCCGCGGTTTATACGTATGATTTACATCTCCGCTACTCGAGGAGATTTAGAGCGCGGGGGTGTGTGTGTGTGTGTGTGTGTGTGTGTGTGTGTGTGGAGGGGGGAGTAGCGCTCGACCTACTTCCCGGAGCCGTCCCGCGTCGGTCAGGCCCAGACGGTCGGGTCCTTCAGAACAACGGCGGATCCGGATCGGGTTTGTGGCATCGGGGCGTCGTGTCATAAATGAATTTGATGTTTCACTTGTGAACAACCTCCCCCCCAACAAAAAAAAAAAAAAAAGAAGAAGAAGAAGAAGCGGCGCAGGCATTAATCTTAAGTTATCCGCGGTGTACCTGATTTGCTTCTTATCAAATCCTTAATGAGCTTCAATTAAGATTTATTATGCAAATTAACCCTCAGCTGCAGGAGCCGCCGCGATGACAACGCCGCGCTAATGGTGCGATCTGTAACAATTACAAAGGTAAACTGCCGTCACGCTGCGCCGCCCCCACACAGGTCGCTCAGGTGTTCTTCAGTGGGGGGGGGTTCACGAGCGCTCGGTGATATTTCAGTGTTTAGAAAACATTTCTATTGATCGTCACCAATCCATCGTTTCAGAGCGCGACTCGTTTGATGTTAAAACTCCACCCCCCCGACGATCGATCGATCGATCGTTCCCCAATCAACCAATCAAGTTGAACGGCTCTACATGAAACGGCTCGCTGCTGTTTGGAAGTCCCAGCATGCAACGGGGCGACGGGGCGGACGTCTAAGAGGAACCGCCTGCGTGTTATTTCCACACGTTTATTTACAAACAAACGGTGTCGGTCCGCGCGGTTCAAATTGGAAACCAGACGGCGCCGTTAGCCGGCTAATCGTCGCCTGTTACTCGTTAATGCTTCCAGTGGCGTTATCCAAACACACACACACACACACACACACACACACACACACCGACAGAAAACCACTGATTTGTTCAGAGATAGAAACTCCGGCTTTCTAATTAGCCGAGCGTTGAAACGACTCGCCGGATCTTTTTCTACGAGAAAAGGAAAAAAAAAAAAAACGTGTTTTAATGTTGAACAGGATGCGAAGTGACAAGAAGGAAGAGTTTGTTTTTTCTTCCTGGGGGGGTGGGAGGGAGGTGAGGGATTGGGGTGGGGAGGGGGGTCCGGCGGATGGAGCACCCCGGAGTTTTATTGGAGCTAAAATATGGACGGGAATAAAAGACGATAATATAAGTTTTATTATTATTTTTTACGACTCTTCTGATTAAGAGAGAAACGACAGCGACACCAACAAACAACGTTTAAATGACAAACTGCCTTATTTAAACGTTTATGTGGAACGGCTGCGCACTAAAACGCACCGGCAGCAGCGGACGTGGACCCACAACAACAACAACAACAACAACAACAACAACAACAACAACAACAACAACAACAACAGCAGCAGCAGCAGCAGCAGCAGCAGGGCTGTTCCTGTCTGACAGTAAATGGACAATAAATCCACGTGGACGGATCTCACGCAAACAGCTTCCAGCGTTTAAATGAAGACTTTTGGTTCCGACTCCGGTCCCGGTCCGGTCCGGTCCCGGTCCCGGTTCCGGTCCGGGCCCGCCTGTTTGCCTTTCGCGGCGCTCGCCTGTTGAAACAGCTTAATTGATGCTCATTAAACGGCGCTGACAGCTTCGCCGTCCGTGATGAATGTGGAATAATTCTGTTGCGCTCACAACTTGATTAAGAGGAGGCGCGCCGCACGTCGCCGCGGCCCGCGGACTCGGCGCCGCTCGAAAACGATCGGGCCGCTCGGCCCGGCTCCCCGCGACACACACACACACACACACTCAGTTAGGAATCAGAGGCGGCTCAGGATTGACCGTAATGAGCGCATGACGAATGGCGAGGAATGCCGGGAAAACCCCAAAAAATATGGTCCGGCCGCGTCCCGTGAAGACGCTCCTCGCTGGGAATTTCCGCGGAGGACGGATTTCCGACTTTATCGTCACGTGATTAACGTTAAACGTCTTTTCAAAAGAAGCGGCGTGTCTGATTCGCGGCCTGACCGAAACGGCGATGACGTCGCCAGTGGGTTGTTTTTTTTTTTTTTTGCGACGCTGCACCGCAACCGACCGAGCAGATGAGCGGGACGAGTTGGTTAGTCGGCCTCTCCTAGGAACAGTGTGTGTGTGTGTGTGTGTGTGTGTGTGTAGGGGGGGCCTCTCTGAAACCCAGCAGGGGGGGGCATGTTCTCATCCCTTTTTAAAAAAAATTATTTTCAAGGTTACACCAAATGCATCACGACGGCGATGACCTCACTGATGATAACCACAGCGTGTCCACATTCGCTGTGCCGTTTAAGAGCAGATGCAGCTCACACACACACACACACACACACACACACACACACACTCACGCTTTTACAAGAATTTCTGTGGACTCCGTGTCCTCCCACGTCTTGCCTGCTCATCATATATCTCGGCCCCAGACGTTTCGGGAGGTCCGCCGGGCCGCGGCGGCCGTAAGTCATCCGGCCCGTCACGCGGCGGCGGCGGCGGCGGCGCTCCCTCGGTGACAGGAAGCCTCCGAAACCAAAACGCTACGACAGGTTACGCTTGTGTTTTTTTTTTTTTTTTACGGCTCTGATAGGTTTGTTTTTTAAACATACGGTAGGCTGGTGGTGATGATGATGATGATGATGATGATGAGGGCGCGCAGGGTCGTTCTCGTCGCCCTTTTATTTATTTGTGAAGCTCGTTTTCAGTCCTTTCGCTTTTGAGGAATCTGTTGTTTTTATGCAGAAGTGTGTGTGTGTGTGTGTGTGTGTGTGTGTGTCCTGATATAGAACTAACTGTCAAAATAAATCGTGTTCAATCCAAAACCGTTTAAGTTGTCAAGGACACGTCCCCCCCCCCCCCCCATCCTCGTATCCTGACAAACATTGAGTCAGCAGTTGTCTGTTGCGTCTCCAGTGCTGGTGTCTCACCCTCCACCCATCCCCTCCACCCCCTGGGGCCATTTTAAAGTTGTAGAAAGTGGTCATTTTCTCGGTGTCAGCGGGAGGTCAGCGCCGCGGCCGTCAGCGAAGCTTTTTTTTTTTTTTTTAAAGTCCGAGGCGAAACCGAGTCCGCCGGGAGGAACTAAAGACATTCTGTCCGGCTCACTGTCGGAGACCTTTGTTGGATTACTTCCAGATCGGCGAGCTTTTATCCAGACCCGACTCACCTGTGCACCCACGGGTGGGGGGGGTGGGGGGGGGGCTTAAATGGAGACGGCGGATCTGCAGATGGAGCAGGGATCTGCTTTTAGCTCTGACGGCTACATAACTGTGATACTTAACTCATCAAGTTTTTAAATCAAGTTTCAATAAAGCTTAAAATACAGCTAACGTTTGAAATATATTTGGTTTCATGTATATTTAGACATATATACGTTGCCACGTCTGCTCCTTAGCTGCTAAGCTAACGTTAGCTAACGTTAGCTGACATTAACACGCAGGCGCGGAGGCCTGGAGATCCTGATCAGGGTTGTGAGCTCACGACTGCAGCATTTTTAAGTGTTGTCTTGTTTGTCTGTTAGCATTAGCTACCGGTCAGTACGAGCTAGCTGGCTAACTCGCTCGCTTAACCGACTTCGCTAACTCTCCAAACACGCATTTCCTGTTGGGGAACGTGGTTTATCGCTGCTGCTGCTGCTTACATGATCCCTAACCAGGGAAATCTCACTCTACCGGTTTTTTTATTTGATGCGGCGGAGCCGTTGGCACCCGACCTCTGGGTGGAGGCTGTGGGGGGGTGGGGGGGTGGGGGGGCACCCTCACATGCCACCCATTGGTGCCGTACTAACTGAGTTAGACAGAGTTTTATCCCTCCAGCTTAGCCGGGGTTGATACTTTAAGACCGTTGAAGATGGACGCCTTCCTCTTCCTCTCCTTTGATTTGTTTTGTGTCTTTTAAAGACGACTAACCCACACACACACACACACACACACACACACACACACACACGTACGTATTCCCGCCGTGCGTCGACGTTCCCCTTGTAATTTCCTCGTCGTTCGTGGTTTTTTTTCGTGCACACGCGCCTGTTTGCGAGCTCATATTTGCATGTGTTTCCGACATGCTCCGTGGCAGCACCGCCTCCACCCTCCACCACCTCCACCCTCCACCACCCTCCACCACCCCATCACACCCTGGCAGCGACCCAGACGAAAAAGTTCCGGCACTGTCCAGACGCTTCCTTCAGGGACCTCATCAGCCCCTGAATTTCCTTCCCCTCACGCCTGAGGGCATCCATATTCATTTCCTCCTCTGATTTGGGTGTGTGTGTGTGTGTGTGTGTGTGTGTGTGTGTGTGTGTGTGTGTGTGTGTGTGTGTGGGGGGAATGAAAAGGCTGGCTTTTTTCCAATCTCCTACTTCCTGCCAAGGTTGCCTGCATTTCAATGCAACGTAAATCTGCAAAAGACCTGCAGACGTTCGGACACGGCCCGGTTCCACGTTGTTTAAAAAAAAAAAAAAAAAAAAAAAAGATGGCGAGGTTGTTATTGTAATAATACACTCGGTTATTGTCGGGGTGGATAATTACACAGCGCCTCAGTCAAAAAGCTCATTGTTGAATTATTATTATTATTTTTTTATTATTTTATATTCCTGTATCTCTGCTTCAAAGAGATATCTCTTCACGTACGTCGACGCTAAGCCCGGGATTAAACGTGTGGGTGGGTGTTTACTCTCGGCGAGGACGGGAAGCGAGTACAGTAACACCCCGGCTCTGTAATTATTGGCGTGCTTTGATGATGCTGCACACGACGCACACACACACACACACACACACACACACACACACGTCTGCGGCGCTAAACCCCAGGTAGGCTATTAGCTCGCCGCTAGCAGGATCCTACCCCGTCGCTGCGCACGTCGGCGCTCGGGGAGGGGAGGGGCGGGGCGGACCCGGCCCCCGGGGGCCCCCCGGTGACGGAGCCGGGCCCGCGGTTGCCGGGACAACCCTACACACACACACGTACACAAAAGAGAGGGGGGGGAGGCCCTCGCCGTGAGAGAGGATCGTCCCCGCCCCTGGTTGGACGAGGAGCGCTGGAATGCGCTCCTGCCCCGCAGGCGCGCACGTACAGTGTGTGTCTGCGTGTGTGTACAGTACGCAAGCGTCCCACACCGGTCGTTACCGATGACGCACAACGCGCACAGGTTCGTACTCAAAGTGCCACGCCGAGGGCGCTTTCGTTCGCTGCCGTCACCGCAGCGTTGGAAGCGAGCGAACAGACGCTTTTTCTCTCCAATAAAAAATTACGGGGATGAAGCCGGGACAGATTACAGAATAATAAATAGGAAGCTTCTGGTAATCTGTCTTCAGATTGAAGGCACGTGTCGTCATCGAGCTCGGGCCTCATTTTCTGCCGCGTGTCGCACAAATCGTGTCGGTCACACCGTGATGTCACCTGTCACATAACGCAGACCGACCCGAGCGTTTGTTTTTTTTTTTGTTGTTGTTTTTGTTCTCGTAACTTCTTCCTCGTATATACGGCGTGAAGGAGCCTCGGTTGTCAGGCCGTCTGGAAAAATACAGGTTTTAAAGAGGGCGAGTAAAACTTAAGCACCGCTACGGGATGCAGCTCGGCTAATTGTAAACAGCTGCAGGTGATATCACCCCTCAGACAGGGGGGCTGGTTCTGCAGAATTCAGTCTGGACCGGTTGAAATGTCCGTTTTAACAGCAGATAGCTCGGCCGTGAGTTAGCCTGCGCTAACGCGGCTAATTACCGAGCGTCAGGGCGAGACGCCGCCGTGTCGTTTTATTTATTTTAGCCGAGCTAAAAAAAAAAAAAAGAAAGAGAAATGTTTGCGCGCCCTCTCGGTCGGCTGAGAAAAGAGCAAAGTTAAGCGCCGCTCGCCGTGTCAAAACAGAACGACGTGAAGAAGAAGATCTGGATTCGCTCCTCTCGGGCAAAAAAAAAAAAAAGAAAAAAGAAAGAATTTAAAAAGCTTTAAGATCCTGAAGAGGTTTTTTTTTCTTCTCCATTT